>NW_021038434.1:0-23061 GCF_004153795.1 Camellia sinensis | reverse complement strand
CAAAATGATAAAGAAAAGGAGAGCGGCAAAGAGCAGGTTTGAAGGAGGATCTACCATGGCGAATTTTATGGGACACGCGCTATCTTACTTCTCTAAACAGGTGGAGGTACATCCGCGTATCTCCTCAACACAATCAATGCACAATGAAACATGATAATTTACAATGAATACACAAACTAATTTTAACGGTTTCTTTCAATCATCATACTACGACTCGTTCCATGTGATTAAGTTGTCTGTTGTTAATCATCATGCATTGTCTACAACATTCAAGACATCTCCACGGATAGGCCCCAAACGCAAGGTTGTTTGCTAGATTTGGCAAGAAAATAAATGCATACATGGGGGGGCGTAAGAGTAAATCAATATTTCAACGGCGAGCGATAATCATCCAACTAGACACCCTTTAATACTTACCTTTTCCAATTTCCACTTCTCATTCAATTCCTCATTTCAAATTTACTTATAAAATATTCAACCATCAATGTATATTGTAGGGAGCTTTTTTCGTATAACTTAACAATTATAAAACACTGTAGGTTCATTTTCATTTAGAAGGGTTTTTATCATTAATTTCACTCTTTCCGATGCGATAACATGCATCTAGTTTTGATGTTTTAGTTAAAACGCCCCTTTTGCTAACTTTCACAAAAGCCCCAAACTTTCACCATATTTACAACAACCCCACATCTCAAATACTAAAATTATAAGACAAGCTCATAGAAAAGGAGTAGGATATCCTTTAACTTTGCATAGTTTCAGAGATCCACAATGGAATGTACGCAGACTAAGTAATCAAATAATTGCTACCATAAGACCAGATATCTCATGGATGAAAACGACGCCCGCTCCAGTTGATTGATTTCATCTCCACTCTACTTTTTTTACAACGTCGGAAGGTGAGCGATACTCACTACTAAGTAGTTTCAAAATTCTAGAGAAGAGGCAAGATTTTAGAGAGAGGAGCTCTCAAATTAGCTTTTAGAAAAAGTAGGAGAGAGAAAGAAAAGCAAAAAGTGATTTGAAATCACCCAGCGAATACTCATATACGTATGACGCTCGAGCGGAGACCACGACTCGAGCGCCAAGAACAAAAATCTGGACACGCTCGAGCGCAATAAGGCCCGCTCGAGCACCAAGACACAGGAATAAAGTACAATTCAAAGCTCGAGCGGGAAAACCAGTCCGCTCGAGCGTGAATTTCCCCCTCCTAGAACTTACACCCAGAAAGTACTACCCGCTCGAGCGCGAACAAACCCGCTCGAGCGCCACCACTCGAGCGTAAAGAAACCCGCTCGAGCACAGAAATCAAATCTGCAGAAGTTTTACAGAAACCCGAAATACTGGAGGTGTGCAAACCCCGCTCGAGCACTAGAACACCAGCTCGAGCACTAAACTAGAAAGCAAACTCCGCTCGAGCGCAGAACGATCCACTCGAGCATAACACCAAAATCCTGGGCAACAAGGAAATGGACCAAGGCTTAACCCACCTGCAACAACTCTCCCCAAAACATCCTAAAACTCAATCAAGTGGAATTAAAGGACGACAACAAGATAGATACCATTACCAACTTCACGGAACCGGGTCTGGAATACAACAGAACAGTAAAGGGATAACTGGGATCGCTATACTATTAAGATAAAGAGTGGCCCTTTTTCCCTAAGAACATGTAGCCTTTTCTTTCTTAATATTTCTGAATCTCAAGTAATCTTCCCGGATTACTAAACTTATCATTTTCAACCATTCCAATCATTCCATCTGTAAACAAAGTTTAATCTTTGAAAATGAATGAGACATAGGATTGAAGGAAAATATTACCTAAACCAGATCAAATGAAGATGTTGTTAGTAAGGATGAAGATTAGTTTCATGAAGAAGCCTACAAATCCCATCTACACCAATTCAATTGCTGTATGGACAACCTTCGTGAATTCTGCAAAAAAAGTAATAAAAATAATAGAAAAAAATAACAACCAAAAACATTTCAGATCAGATTAAACCATATATTTTTTTAACAAACAAGTGTAGAGCAATAGCATCAGACTGAGATTGCAAAACTTAGGAATTTCTGAGAACAATCCTTAAGATTCTCAAAGGTTTAGAAAGCCAAAGAAAAATGGACACTTGATAAACTATATACCACATTGATCTATAGATCAAAAAACCTTTTCGAAATGAAAAATAAAACCTTCATAAAATCTAAAACAGATCTATTTGTATGCATCAATATGACCATGATACGATTGTAGACAGCAGCAAGGTCTAAATTAAGATAACAGAGAATGCATAAAAAAAACACTTAATTAGATCCATATGTTCATATGATCGTATTCACAACCACAACTATATATAATAATGATAAATAATATAATAAATAAAAAAACTAAAAACAAAACAAAATGTCAATATTTTTTTTTTTTCCAATTATTAAGCCATCTTTTTGCATATTGTTCCTTGTCTCAAGCAAGTCAGAAACACACTATGAGAGACTATTCAAATAGGATATGTGGCATACCAAAACAAAAGCATTCTAACGAGTATTCTGATGAGTGGTATGTTGCCCCAAGGTGGGAAGTGTGATATGATTGGCTAATGTTGTCCTTGTGAACAAAGCTTTCTTTGGAGTTTGTTGGTCGAAATTGCTTGTGATCTTAACAAGAATAATGGTATCTGATGCAGCCTCCGGGATATATAGCAGTTCTTGGAAAGCCATGTTAGAGCAAATAGTAACTAATTTCTCACCTCTTGTGTGTCACATTATTGTAGCAGGGTCTAGTGTCTGTTTCTTGGAGGGATTTATACCAGTTCTTATTTTATTTTTCTTTTTTTGATACTTCTTTCTTAGACCTCCAAATGGTTGTGGGTCCCTAATTTTTATTCACATATAAAATCTGGTGTGTTTTTTGGATTTATAGGCTCTTAAAATGATTTTAAGTTTTATTAGGATTAGAGTGAAGGATGTGCAAGGTGGAAAGCCCTTTGTATATGTGTTTAGGCTTTTTCACCCTGCTAACTGTGTGGAGATGTGTACACAAAAGTAATGGTTGTGGGTCCCTAATTTTTGTTCACATATAAAATCTGGTGTGTGTTTTGGATTTATAGGCTCTTAAAATGATTTTAAGTTTTATTAGGATTAGAGTGAAGGATGTGCAAGGTGGAAAGCCCTTTGTATATGTGTTTAGGCTTTTTCACCCTGCTAACTGTGTGGAGATGTGTACACAAAAGTCTTGTTTTATGATTCCCACTCACTTCCCTCTATGACTGCATTCCTTGCTTATTGTATAGCAAGGGTTTTGTATTGAAGGATGTTTGGGGCTATTTTTTAAGTGTTTTTTTTTTTGGGGGGGGGGAGTTAGGATAAGAGTGTTGAATCCTAATGCCAACACAGTGTGTGTTCTATGTGTAGTAGGGAGTTAACCTTTATGCTGCTACAGAATGGAGTTGTTACTGTTAGTTGTTGCTGTGTGTAGCAAAGCTGCTGGAGAGCCGCTGAGTGTTGTTGTTGCTGCAGAGCTGATTTTGGTGCTGTTTTGGGTGCTATAGAGCTGTTTTTCATGCTGATTTTGGTGCCCCAAAATTCGCAGCAGCACACACAGCAGCAGCAGGCTACTCCCAACTAACAGCAGCATGATTCTTTGCTAATTCAACAAAGAAACACAGGCATCTCTAATGTTGCAAATTTGTGAGAATTATATGTCAAAAAAAAAGGTCCTTAACAACATTTCTAGAAAGAACATACCAACTGTGATGGTGCAGAAAGCTCTAAAACTGTCTTACGCAACTCCTTGAGGGCATTGAAGTCTCCATCTCCTAAGTTTTCTTCAATAGTTGTAACTGCTCTACAACTTTCTGCCAATTAAATACAAGTAGCAATATGCCATCAAAATTA
Source organism: Camellia sinensis (assembly GCF_004153795.1). Lineage (NCBI taxonomy): Eukaryota > Viridiplantae > Streptophyta > Magnoliopsida > Ericales > Theaceae > Camellia > Camellia sinensis. Next base: position 19,172 of record NW_021038434.1, on the reverse strand, counting down.
AGAAAGAGCATTAAGGTAAAAGAAACCACACTCACACCAAATTGAAACAAGAGAAGATTTCCATACTAACAACTTAACAAAATAACTCGAGCTGCAAAATGGACCTTGCAAGGTTATCCAAAGATTATGCACAGAAAAGTTCAGTTAAATGAATACTTGACCCTATCCTTCTAAAGGTTTCAGGGATGGTAAGCATCTATCAGGAACAAAACCTTCTATGGAATTGAAGTCACCTAGAATTTAACATTGACATCATAGTTCATAGTAATGAATGGCATATTCGCATTGTTAGAGTTCAGTGCATCAATAATATTGGGCAACATTATACAATTGAATTCTGCCCATGCAGAAGTACCCTAATTAAACCTCAATTTAGACGATGCCAACATCTGTTTAATAATGCTGGTGTATCTAACATGATCCTTTCTTTAATTTGTCTTCCTTAATTTTTGATTAGTACAAATTTCACAAAGGAGTGGATCAGTAAGCTTCTCTCTTGTTTCTCAGATTACAACCTGAATCCCTTGGATGGTCACTACTTAGCAACAGACTGATTCTTTCTTTCACATTTGTTTGGCTAGAACAGCAATCTAAAAAAAGCCTGCCAATCTAGGATCAAAACAAATGCAAATTCACCCAGTTGGTGTGTCTACTATTAAAAAATAATGGGAAGAAAAGAAAAAATCCTATGCCAAATGGAAAAATTAGAAGTTGCTGAATGAAGAGTGCAATAACAAATTACAATAGAGATATGTGAAAGATTTTGAGATGAGGAAAACCTAATTTAAACCGTCTGGAAAAACTTTCTCGAAAACTCCAAATGGCAGGACAACCGAGGTAGGAATCCCAACCCAAGAAAGCACTTTTCCTTTTAGATATCCAATATTACATGATTTAGCTCCAACCTGTGAAAATCAACATTTTGTAACTTACACAAACTGTTTAGAAAAAAGAGAAAACTCCTCATATATAAATGAAATTTGACAATATAATGCTAACCACTTCACTAGTGAACTCCTCAGATGATATGGCATATCTGCCACCAAACTGCTTTCTGACCAATTTTATAGAGGGCAAAGGGCCTTATTCATTGAAGTTTGCTGAACTTGCACTTGTTAAGCCACCCTCCACCTTGCTGGGGTTAAGCACAAGAAAGAAAGAGAATTAATATTGGCTTCTTGTGTATTTTGGATTTTTAGTGGAGCAATGAATATTTTGATTTGTAGATTATATGAAAATGTATTCATACCTAAAGAAAAGTAAATGAAAAAATGGACTACAATTTCATCATGCACATTATAAGTAGTAAATTTCTGGTGATATTTACATGGATGCGATTACCTATAAACTATATCTGCAGATGTAGTTTTATTTGCAACAACTTCCCTTCATTTGCTTGGAGATCAGCCAAAATATTGGGATCAAAACATGTAGCAAAGCACACTTGCCAAAGATCAAAATATCATCACATCTGTTACACATCAGTGTCACTCATTTCAACAGTCGCCCATTGAGAAAACAAGAAAAAAAATTACAGAATGATAGTGAATTTTACCTTGCTATTTCTTGCTCGCACAGAAACATGAGATAGGACATCTAGCATGTCAGGTATCAGCACAACAACTGCACCATCGGGAATATCTTCCTCTCCTTTCACAGATTTTGCCACCAAAATTGTTGGCTGTCCATACGAGTTATTCTGAATAGTAAGCAACTTATCCACAACAACAACATACCCAATAGCTTCAACAGGGCTGATAACTTGCCAACTATATCAGACGAGACTAAGTTGGTTATATTATAGAACATACCTAAAAAGTGTCTTACAATATTAGACTATAATATGCTTGAGCTTAATAACATAAAACTAAATTATAAAGATAATTTTTTTAGGGACTCGATTTAATAAGAACCTATTCTGAGGATATGTGTATTTGAATTTTGAATAAACACTCACTAGCTCATTGAATTGAGCTTAAAAGAATTATGACAATTAGAACAACCTTCCCAAATTAGCAATTTCACAAAGAAGAAGAAGAAGCAGAAGAAGAAGAAGAAGAAGAAGAAGAAGAAGAAGAAGAAGAAGAACAGTTTATGAGGATATTCCACAGTACAATAATAATTTTTTAACAGATAAAAAAGACAGTACAAATTAGGCTAAAAATTGTAACATACAATCAACCAGAGTAATCAAATGAGAAAAATACTCTGTTTGGTTAGTCAGAAAAGAGAATCAAAGCAAGAGGAAGTTCACCTCACTTGGGACTTTTGTCAAACACGTTGTCTTCAGACTGGGCCAACTCACCAATTAGAGTAACCTGCATATTAACACCAAATCAGTAACCACACAAATATACCAAACCACCACCAGCTAACCTTGACCTGATTTCATGACAGAGTTTGGGATTGACCACTTCAACAAGAACCAGGCATTTGTCACATCCTCTTTGAAGCGATGGACATTATCCTGTTTCTCACAAGTCTAATCTTAGATTGAACAACCAATTCAGTTGACTTTGAGTCTTTGAAAATCCTGCAATTCCTCTCAATCTATCTATAGTAAACAGAATAGGTAAACACAAGTTTAGAGATGGTGGCAGCCAAAGAACTGCCTTTGATATTACTGGTTAACCAATCTACTAAACTTGTCCAATTTAATTGAGGCACATTCAGATTGCACATAGCTTGCATAAATTTCTAAACTTTGTAGGAGAATGAACAATTAAAAAACAAATGGTTATGATCCTCAGTCCAAGTACCACACAGACAGCAAGTAGCAGAGTTCCTAGTACCAAATAAAACAAGCTTATCAAGAGTGTTCGGCTTATCAAGGACCAAGTGTCGTATTTTCTATAGCCCTATTTTATATTTACGTTAGCCTTTATATATATATATATATATATATGTATATAAGTAATATATTTATGTTATGGTTAGGGTAGTGCTTGCGAGTTTACTCAATGTTTTATAATGTCTTATCGATAAGGGATATATGCATAATTTAAATTTTTTCTATACATGAGTGGTAGCATGTATGGTTTCCTTTGCAATCTATATAAGGTAATGTTGTATTGTTTGCATATATGTTTTAGTTCAATTTAAATGGGTTGTACAAGTCAAACTCTTGGTTTTGAAATTTGGGAACCACGGTCTAAGGTTTGCAATTTCTAGAAATGTGTACCAAGTTATGTAATGCTTCTAGTTCGAAGGCGAACATACTTAATAGAATTTTATAAAGCTCCAATGAGATACTACAACAAATGGCACTTTTGGCGACTAAATTTTTAGTCGCCAAAAGTCCTTTTTTTAGTGACCAAAAATTTTTATTGACTAAAATTTGTAGTTGCCAAATTGGTCGTTGAATGATTGTTGGGAAAGGTAATTGGCGAACAAAAAATATTTAGTCGCCAAAAGTCTACAATTGGCGACTAATATTTTAGTCGCCAAAAGCTTTTAAACAAAATTAATAGCTCATTTTCAGCGACTAAAGCTTTTTGTCGCCAAAAACTTATATTATTTAGGGCGACTAAATATTTAGTCATCAAATTTTTTTTTTGTTCATCTTAATTTTTTTAGCTACTAAATATTTTAGTCGCCTAAAACTTTTTTTTTTTTGGCTACTAAATATTTAGTCGCCAAAAATCGTTTTTGTTTTATTTTTTATTTTTAACTACTAATGTTTTAGTCGCCTAAAATTTGATTTCTTTTGGCTACTAAATATTTAGTCTCCAACTTTTTTTTTGGTTTTATTTTTATTTTTAGCTACTAATGTCTTAGTCGCATAAAGTCTGATTTCTTTTGGCTACTAAATATTTAGTCACCAAAAAGTTTTTATTTTATTTTATTTTTTTTGGCTACTAAAATTTTAGTCGCTAAAATTATTTTCTTCCTTTTTAGCTACCAATTGTTTAGTCGCCAAAAACATCATTTTGTATTTTTTTTTAAAATTAATTTGTTCACAACCTATATGTATTCCATGCAACCTATATCATGTATATAAACAAAACAATACAATACATATATTATCAACCATTCCACAATCTGCATCCATTTTCATTTCCAACCATCCAAAAAAGAAAAACTTTTAATGTCAAATTCCATAAAAACTATGTAACGCCCTAAAAATAATAACATTAAACCCATCCATATAGAGAGATGCATTGATACACAAAGATCCACATTCATCTATCCATCAGAGTATTTCATTACAAAAGTATTACATGTTTACAACAAAAGCAAATGCCCTATGGGCTTACAGCTTTCCAAGTTAACACTTGGTTACAAAAGAGGGTGCTAACTTAATTACTCAATAAGTCCTTGGCTTGAATCTATATGTAATACAATCAAAAAAAAATAAGGCAACAAAAGTATGTCTGCCTCTAGCCTCCCAAGCTATGTCCTCAGATGTGGCATGCTACCTGTACCTGAAAATGATGTTCCCATATAGGGTGAGCGACAGCCCAGTAGAAATATACTAAACCGACTATGAACAATGCTAAAAAAAAATTAGCAACTGATAGATGGTCAATACTTACACTTCCAATTACATCTTATTACAATTCCATGACAGCTAAGTCTATGTTACAATTCACTTTCCATTTCTTATTCAACTTTGAGTTTGAAAACAAGGTTCAGTACTCTGGCCAAAACATTTGATGAGATTATAGTTCATCACTAGAACACTTTCGACATTCAAGTGGATACACATTTTGGTGTTGTATCAATAACACATAAACTACTTCCATACTTCGAAATCCTGCAATTCCTCTCAATCTATCTCTAGTAAACAGAACAGGTAAACACAAGTTTAGAGATGGTGGCAGCCAAAGAACTGCCTTTGATATTACTGGTTAACCAATCTACTAAACTTGTCCAATTTAATTGAGGCACATTCAGATTGCACATAGCTTGCATAAATTTCTAAACTTTGTAGGAGAATGAACAATTAAAAAACAAATGGTTATGATCCTCAGTCCAAGTACCACACAGACAGCAAGTAGCAGAGTTCCTAGTACCAAATAAAACAAGCTTATCAAAGAGTGTTCAGTTTATTAAGGATCAAGTGTTCTATTTTCTATAGCCCTATTTTATATTTACGTTAGTTTTATATATATAAATAAGTGAGAGGGAGATTTATAATCTGGCTTTGGGCCGTGGTAAAAACCGGACACGATAGGGTCGAACATGTTTGGGCCGAGCTAAGTTTGGCCTGACCAGAGTGGGTTTTGCTCGGTCGAGGCTCAGGCCCCTTGGTTAGGCCGAGCTAATTGGGACTTCCCTGGAGCTGGTCTTGCTCGGTCGGGGCCCAAGCCCGAGGTCGAGGTCCCGTGTTTGGATTGAGCTTACTTGGCCGAGATGACCACCTGCCAACCTGGATTCCATAGGTCACACGCGTAGCTCGGCAGGAAATGCCTTTTGTTCACTCGCTGACCTGTCTTGAACTCGGCTATGCCGGAATGCTACCGAGCTTGGCCGTATGGGACCCAACGAAGGAGGTGAAGAAACGGAAATGCTCCAAATCCCGAAATTTTCAGATTAAAAGATAGCCCTCGACGATCAACACAACTTTTGTAAAGGCCCAAGGTGAGAAAACAACTCCTACTAGATCAATCCTAAGAGAGAAGTTAGGGTTTTAGTGAGAGGAACTCTCAAAATAGCTTTTTGGAAAAGTAAGAAAGAGAAAGGATGTTGAAAAGTGAACAAAAAGGTCGGATCTCGGCTTTATATAAAAGTCGCCCCGCTCGAGCATCACTCATAGATCCCCGCTTGAGCCTCCAATCCCCCGCTCGAGCGGCAGATGCACGCTCCCAGAACTTTTACAGGCATGGTTCCTGCTCGAGCGTCAAACTCCCCGCTCGAGCGTCAGACACAAACTCCCGCTCGAGCGGCCAATCCCCCGCTCGAGCGTCTACCACTGCAGACGAAACACTGGATGGGTGATTTCCACGCTCGAGCGCCAACATCCCCGCTCGAGCGGACAAGCAACAACAGAGTCCCGCTCGAGCGTCAAAAGCGCCGTTCGAGCGGAGAGACCAAAAACTGGGCAAAGATTTTACCTTTTAAAACACAACCAACTTATTCCCAACTTGCCCAACACAACCCAAAGCTCGAACACAAAGAGAAAGGGATAGAAAGAGGATAAGACAGCAGCACCCTTACGAAACCGAATCCGGATTACAATTAAGCACGAAAGGGAAAACCGGGATCGCTATAAACTATGTATATTCCAACCTAAAATAATAATTCCATATAAAACATAAAATCATACGAAAACCATGTCCTCCGTACACAACATATTCACTACCATGCCAAATGACAATTTGGTGTGATACAAATTACACGACAAAAGGTAATCTATATACTATGCCAATAATTATCCATTCGATGTCAAAAGTTATATGTACCATGCCAAAAGTTATATGTATGATTAATACTAATCCACACAAAAGTAAAGGACGACAAAATAGCGGGATTATAAAAAAGTGTAAATTGTCCTCCGTGCACAAAAATGGAATATCCACAAGTCCACGCCAAAAGCCATCTACAAAAAAAAATTGCACCCATTAGTACCATAAATGCATACAGAACTTGATAGTTTGAGGCAAAAACATTAAAGGCTATGGTGAATGAATTAAACTATTCATCTTCTTCACAGGTTTGAGCATTACATAATTAGGTGCAAGTGTATTTTATCCTCATTTATTTGGTTGATAGTCATTTGTGGTGCTTCTACTATTCTCTATGCATGTAAAGTTGATCCAGAGAGCTAATTATTTATTTCTTTCTAACTAATCAAGCCTTAGCTTAGTTTAGTCACGATTCACTATTATTAGATTCAGACAACATCTTTGTTGGCTTTTGAAAAGGAATTTCCACACGCTCGGTCATGTTGGCTTTTTACAATTGAAAAATTAGACTTGCATTTCTTCATTACCTATTTTATGTGTTGCATTACTAGTAGTTGTTTGTTTAATTTGCAAATTCATGTGACATCCATAGACTGGGTCGAAGTTGTTTTGTATTTTCGCCCCTTGAACACTCTTTTTCGACTCTAACTCCCAACCTATGTGTACTAATTACATGCCGTCTATCCCCACAGGTCCTATTTGTCACAAGGAAGCTGCCCGTTACATCCTTAGAGTGGTTTGCGACTGTTTTGTATTTTCGCCCCCCGAACACCCTTTTTCGACTAAGTTTAAGGCATTTTCGACTCTAACTCCCAACCTATGTGTACTAATTACATGCCGTCTATCCCCACAGGTCCTATTTGTCACAAGGAAGCTGCCCGTTACATCCATAGAGTGGTTTGCGACTGTTTTGTATTTTCGCCCCCCGAACACCCTTTTTCGACTAAGTTTAAGGCATTTTCGACTCTAACTCCCAACCTATGTGTACTAATTACATGCCATCTATCCCCACAGGTCCTATTTGTCACAAGGAAGCTGCCCGTTACATCCTTAGAGTGGTTTGCGACTGTTTTGTATTTTCGCCCCCCGAACACCCTTTTTCGACTAAGTTTAAGGCATTTTCGACTCTAACTCCCAACCTATGTGTACTAATTACATGCCATCTATCCCCACAGGTCCTATTTGTCACAAGGAAGCTGCCCGTTACATCCTTAGAGTGGTTTGCGACTGTTTTGTATTTTCGCCCCCCGAACACCCTTTTTCGACTAAGTTTAAGGCATTTTCGACTCTAACTCCCAACCTATGTGTACTAATTACATGCCATCTATCCCCACAGGTCCTATTTGTCACAAGGAAGCTGCCCGTTACATCCTTAGAGTGGTTTGCGACTGTTTTGTATTTTCGCCCCCCGAACACCCTTTTTCGACTAAGTTTAAGGCATTTTCGACTCTAACTCCCAACCTATGTGTACTAATTACATGCCATCTATCCCCACAGGTCCTATTTGTCACAAGGAAGCTGCCCGTTACATCCTTAGAGTGGTTTGCGACTGTTTTGTATTTTCGCCCCCCGAACACCCTTTTTCGACTAAGTTTAAGGCATTTTCGACTCTAACTCCCAACCTATGTGTCCTATTTATGTACCATTTATTTGTACAGGTCATATTTTTCACAGGGAAGCTACTCGTTGTATCACAAGATTGGTTGGGGGGCTGTTTCACATTTTCGCCCACTGAACGCCTTTTTTCGACTAAGTTTAAGGCATTTTCGATTCTAACTCCCAACCTATGTGTCTTATTTACGTACCACCAGTTCCTACATGTCATATTTGGCACGGGGAAGCTGACCATTACAGCACTACGTTGGTTGGGGGGTTGCTTCGTATTTTCGCCCTGTTAACGCCCTTTTAAACTTAAAAAAAAAAATGAAATGAGGGCATATTGTTAGTTCATAACAAAGTATAGATTTTTTGTTTTAGTTCATATTGTTAGTTCATAACAATATTCAAGCTTGCTTTTTATTGTTGTGGGTTGTTGTTGTTTTCCTCCTCCATTGCTGTAGATTTGTTATACTATTCCAATTCCATCTTGACTCCTTGGCTATTGCAGCTTTTTCATTCCAGGTTTGCTTATCTTCTTCAATCAATTCCTACAAGTACAAAACCAAAATTTCCAGTACTTCTTTTTACATTTTCAAAAAAAGAATTACCCAAACAGATAGTTAAATTTCACACCTTCCATTTCACTAAAATGAGGGCATTAAGGGTAGAGTCATTAATTCCCAGCCTCTCTTCCAACAAGTTCTTCCTTGCCTCTTTGCTGTATTATCAACAAAAATAACATAGTATAAGAAAACATAAAGCAAATTTCATTACATTTTGTTGTACTGTTAATGTCTGCTGATTCTTTGATTCACCTCCATATGGCTAATCTGTGACTGCTAGCAATTCCAGCATCATAATGAATAAAAATAAAATGACCAAAATTTTAGGTATTACTTTTAATCTTTTTAGGTATATATATAGGTGCTTGTAACATATTTTAAAATGACTGACCTGAATAGAAGGAACGAAGATGTGGGCTTCTTCGGTTTGTTGGGATCAACAATCTTCTTCTTCTTTTGGTGATTCTCTTTCGTTTTTTGTAACAAGAGCATACATAATTTAGCGGTCACAAAAGCCAAGCTTCACAAGAAGGTATCGACAATTCATTGTTATAAGGACAAACCTTGATTATGTTATCGGTTTTCTCTTTCTTCATGTCTAGCTTGTGAATTTTCATCATCTCATCCTCTTCTGTTTCGGGATTGGCAGACTCTTCCTCCTTCTTCTGCTTGTAAGCCTCCATTTCTTCCAAATCATTTTCTATGTTTTGTTTTGCAATATGCAAGTTCCCAAAATGTGAAATTGATGTTGCAGAGACAATAAGAGAGAGAGAGAGAGAGAGATTGATAGAGAAAGACAGAGTTAATTGTACCTTTTCATAAGGCTTCTTCTATTTCTCTGTCATGTTATTCCATTTTTTAAAAAAACCTCCCAGCCACTCTTGCTCTCTCCTCTTTGCTCATTTCTGAACATGAAAAACGCAGACATGGGTTGCTTCGGTTTCAACGGGTCCTTTTCTTTCCTGTAGAAATTCAATGAGACAAAGATTAGAAAGAGAAGAAGAATAAGGGGGGGAGAGATAAATATAGAGAAAATTACTGAATTTACTTATTCAACTGAAGAAACTGCTCTTCCTCTAACAACTTCATGGCTTCAGTTGTGAACGCCAAAGACGCAGACATTGGTTGATGAGGACTCAAACTGTGAAGATCAAAATGATGAAGCTAAAAAATCATAACTCTAACTTTTTTCCTTCTGATCTTCCTTTTTGCTGTCGGTACAGAAGAGGCGGTGGAGGATGTTGGAGTACCAAAAGGTGGAAAAAACCTTATTCTGTGACTATGTCATTTTGAGACACACACACACACACACACACACACACACACAGAGACTGTGTGAATGGTTGCGAAAACTGTCGTGAGAGAGAGATAGATAGATAGACTGTGTGAATGGCTGCAAAAACTGTCGTGAGAGAGAGAGAGAGAGAGAGACTGTGTGGAACGGCTGAACTAAAAGTGATTAATATATATGGATAGACAGAGGGGACAAGGGATCAATGAAGGCAAGGGAGATTTTATTTTCAAACAGTGATGGCTGGGTGCGAGAGACACATTTGAACATGAATATACTCTCTCCCTCTCTCTCGTTAGTAGTAAATAGTATGTTTCTTACATTCCTTATTTTCTTCGAACACGCTTTCCCTCTCTTCTATGGAAGTTTCATTCCTTCCTTCCTTCCTAATTTCCAAAAGGCAATATATCCTTATATGCTTATTTCCATAATTTCCATAATTTGAATTATTTAAAATATGAATAATTTGAATAATTTACAATATGAATAATTTGAATTATTTACAATATGAATAATTTGAATAATTTCCATAATTTGAATAATTATCCAAATAATTTTAATATTTTTCATAATTTGAATTATTTACAATATGGAGGGAGGAATGATTCGCTGAGTCTATCCTAATTTCCATAATTTGAATAATTATCCTAATAATTTGAATAATTTTCATAATGGGCACCCAGAGCATGTGCTAGACAATTGGACAGCTATTAAAATATCTCTAACGCTTGCTCAAAAAAAAATTTAATATTAAATTTGAATAAAAAATTAATGAAAAGTTTCATATGACACTATGTGTTCCAATGCTAATTTTTTAATTTTTATCAAACAACTGGTTGACCAAGAGGTCGTCCGACTTATGTAAATTTTCATCAAACAATTAGTTGATCGGGAGGACAATCAATCAGTCATCCGATGTATGGTGAAGTCTCTGCAAAAGTAACGGCTATCTGTAAAAATTTGATAAACGATGAAGCCTCCCTCAATTTGATGAAATTTTTTATTTTCCTTTCATTTGATATGGGTTTGATGCCATGGTTAGAGCAACAAAAGTGTGCGTATTTTAACAAATTAAAATCTGATGGAAAATGTAAGTAAAAGTTGAGACGCTCTTATCGGAGTAGAAAAAAATAAATATATGCATTTATGCTTAGGGCTTGTTAAGGAAATGGTTTTTTAGTAATTTTGTTAAATTATGAGGTGAAAAAAAAAGTGTTTAAGAATAATTTTTTGAATTTTTAAAAAAAGAAGTACAAAAAGAAAGAAATGAATCTTTAACTTTTGTATATGATTTTTTAAAACTTTTTTAATGATTTTTTGATTTTTGATTTTATTTTATTTTATCAGCCTCCCAAAGAACCTCTTAAGCTTAATTTCATATCACTTGATGGGTAAACGAAACAAATATCACATGTTTCTTTTTTGTCTCTTTAAATTTTGTTAATTTATAAAATTATTCATGTCACAAAAATCATCATAAGAATCACATAAGATCCAATCGGATGGAGAAGAGAAAAGAGGTAACAAGTAATGTAGATTCGTGTAAACTATCATGATGATTTACATATCCAATAGGATAGAGAAGAGAAAGAGGTAACAAGTAATGTAGATTCGTGTAAGCTATCATGATGATTTACATTCATTTATATAATCCTACTTTTTCTTTTTCTTTTTTAAAGAAGTTTTGAAATTTCAATCCTAACATCTAGTTTGGTAGAAAAACCATGATCATAGGATAATTATTTAGTAATTTCAAAACATTATGTAATATTATTTATGTGATATTCTAAATTAATCATGTAGTAAAATATTGTATGACTGAAATGTGCAGATTTATACCATTATGAGATAATTAAAAAGCAAATGATGACTGTGTTGTAACGCCCTCAAAATAATAACATTAAACCCATCAAATAAGACATTCATTGGCATATGAAATAACCACATTCTTTTATTCATCAGGGTTTCATTACATAAGTATTACATGTTAACAACAAAAGCAAAATGCCCTACGGGCTTACAGCTTTCCAAGTTAACACTTGGTTACAACAAAAAGAGTACTAACTCATTTACACATTAAGCCCTTGGCTTGAATTTACATTGTAAAACACATACATGGGTTGCTTCGGTTTCAACGGGTCCTTTTCTTTCCTTTAGAAATTCAATGAGACATAAATTAAAGAGAGAAAAAGAAGAAGGGGGGGGAGAGAGAAATATAAAGAAAATTATTGAATTTACTTATTCAACTGAAGAAACTGCTCTTCCTCCAACAACTTCATGGCTTCAATTGTGAACGCCAAAGACGCTGACATTGGTTGATGAGGACTCCAACTGTGGAGATCAAAATGATGAAGATCAAAAATCATAACTCTAACTTTTTTCCTTTTGATCTTCCTTTCTGCTGTCAGTGCAGAAGAGGCAGCGAAGGATGTCGGAGTACCAAAAGGCGGAAAAAACCTTATTCTGTGACTTTGTCATTTTGAGACACACACACACACACACACACATACACACACACACACACACACACACACAGGGAGACTGTGTGAATGGCTGCGACACACACACACACACACACACACACACACACACACACACCAAGTGTTAACTTGGAAAGCTGTAAGCCCGTAGGGCATGTTGTTATGAGGTTCACATGTAATATTTATGCCTTGGAATTCTAATGAATGAAAGGGATGCGGTTAGTTTAAATGTAAATGCATGTCTTATCTGATGGGTTTATTGTTATTATTTTGAGGGCGTTACACCCTGTCTCTCTCACCAATAGTAAATAGTATGTTTCTTACATTCATTATTTTCTTCGAACATACTCTCCCTCTCTTCTATGGAAGTTTCATTCCTTCCGTCCTGCCTTCCTAATTTCCAAAAGGCAATGTATCCTTATATGCTTATTTCCATAATTTCCATAATTTGACTTATTTACAATATGAATAATTTGAATAATATTTGAATAATTCGAATAATTTACAAGATGAATAATTTACAATATGAATAATTTGAATAATTTCCGTAATTTGAATAATTTGAATAATTATCCTAATAAATTGAATATTTTTCATAATTTGAATTATTTACAATATGAATAATTTGAATAATTTCCATAATTTGAATAATTATCCTAATAATTTGAATAATTTTCATAATGGGCACCCAGATCATGTGCTAGACAATTAGACAGCTATTAGAGTATCTCTAACGCTTACTCAAAAAAAAAAAATATTAATATTAAATTTGAATAAAAAATTAATGAAAAGTTTCATATGACACTATGTGTTCCAATGCTAATTTTTTAATTTTTATCAAACAACTGGTTGAGCAAGAGGTCGTCCGACTTATGTAAATTTTCGTCAAACACTCAGTTGATCGGGAGGACAATCAATCGGTCATCCGGTGTATGGTGAAGTCTGTACAAAAGTAACGGCTATCTGTAAAAATTTGATAAACGATGAAGCCTCCCTCAATTTAATGAAATTTTTTATTTTCCTTTCATTTGATATGGGTTTGATGCCATGGTTACAGCAACAAAAGTGTGCGTATTTTAACAAATTTAAATTTTATGGAAAATCTAAGTAAAAGTTTGAGACGCTCTTATCGGAGTAGAAAAAAATAAATATATGCATTTATACTTAGGGCTTGTTAAGGAAATGGTTTTTTAGTAATTTCGTTAAATTATGAGGTGAAAAAAATAAAGTGTTTAAGAATAATTTTTTGAATTTTTAAAAAAAGAAGTACAAAAAGAAAGAAATGAAACTTTAACTTTTTTATATGACTTTTAAAACTTTTTTAATGATTTTTTGATTTTTGATTTTATTTTATTTTATCAATCTCCCAAACAACCTCTTAAGCTTAATTTCATATCACTTGATGGGTAAACGAAACAAATATCACATGTTTCTTTTTTGTCTCTTTAAATTTTGTTAATTTATAAAATTATTCATGTCACAAAAATCATCATAAGAATCAAATAAGATCCAATAGGATAGAGAAGAGAAAAGACGTAACAAGAAATGTAGATTCGTGTAAACTATCATGATGATTTACATTCATTTATATAATGCTACTTTTTCCTTTTATTTTTTAAAGAAGTGCTGAAATTTCAATCCTAACATATAGTTTGGTAGAAAAACCATGATCATAGGGTAATTATTTAGTAATTTCAAAACATTATTTAATATTATTTAGGTGATATTCTAAATTAATCATGTAGTAAAATACTGTATGACTGAAATGTGGAGATTTATACCATTATTAGATAATTAAAAGACAAATGACGACTGTGTTGTGATTTTTCTTATATGTCGAGGTTAATTATCATATAGACAATGTCATATGACGATAAAAAAAAATATAGACAATTTTATATGGTAATTTCATTTCTTCCAAATACTTTTCCATGTTTTGTTTTGCAATCTGCAAGTTCCCAAAATATGAAATTGATGTTGCAGAGACAACAAGAGAGAGAGAGAGATTGATAGAGAAAGACATAGTTAATTGAACCTTTTCATAAGGCTTCTTTTGTTTCTCTATCATGTTATTCCATTTTTCAACTACCTCCCAGCCACTCTTGCTCTCTACTCTTCGCTCATTTCTGAACATGAAAAACGGAGACATGGGTTGCTTCGGTTTCGACGGGTCCTTTTCTTTCCTATAGAAATTCAATGAGACAAAGATTAGAGAGAGAAGAAGAAGAAGAGGGGAGAGAGAAATATAGAGAAAATTACTGAATTTACTTATTCAACTGAAGAAACTGCTTTTCCTCCAACAACTTCCTGGCTTCAATTGTGAACGCCAAAGACGCAGACATTGGTTGATGAGGACTCAAACTGTGAAGATCAAAATGATGAAGATCAAAAATCATAACTGTAACTTTTTCCCTTCTGATCTTCCTTTCTACTGTCGGTGCAGAAGAGGCGGCGGAGGATGTCGGAGTAACAAAACGCGGAAAAAACCTTATTCTGTGACTCTGTCATTATGAGGCACAGAGAGGGAGAGAGAGAGAGAGTGAGAGAGACTGTGTGAATGGCTGCGAAAACTGTCGTGAGAGAGAGAGAGATAGAGAGACTGTGTGAATGGCTGCAAAAACTGTCGTGAGAGAGAGAGAGAGAGAGACTATGTGCAATGGCTGAACTAAAAGTGATTAATATATATGGATAGACCGAGGGGACAAGGGACCAACGAACGTAAGGGAGATTTTTTTTTCAAACAGTGATGGCAGAGTGCGAGAGACACATTTGAAAATCAGTATAATCTCTCCCTCTCCCTCATCAGTAGTAAATAGTATGTTTCTTACATTCCTTATTTTCTTCGAACACGCTTTCCCTCTCTTCTATGGAAGTTTCATTCCTTCCTTCCTTCCTAATTTCCAAAAGGCAATATATCCTTATATGCTTATTTCCATAATTTCCATAATTTGAATTATTTACAATATGAATAATTTGAATAATATTTGAATAATTTACAATATGAATAATTTGAATAATATTTGAATAATTTACAATATGAATAATTTGAATAATATTTGAATAATTTACAATATGAATAATTTGAATAATATTTGAATAATTTACAATATGAATAATTTGAATAATATTTGAATAATTTACAATATGAATAATTTGAATAATATTTGAATAATTTACAATATGAATAATTTGAATAATATTTGAATAATTTACAATATGAATAATTTGAATAATATTTGAATAATTTACAATATGAATAATTTGAATAATATTTGAATAATTTACAATATGAATAATTTGAATAATATTTGAATAATTTACAATATGAATAATTTGAATAATATTTGAATAATTTACAATATGAATAATTTGAATAATATTTGAATAATTTACAATATGAATAATTTGAATAATATTTGAATAATTTACAATATGAATAATTTGAATAATATTTGAATAATTTACAATATGAATAATTTGAATAATATTTGAATAATTTACAATATGAATAATTTGAATAATATTTGAATAATTTACAATATGAATAATTTGAATAATATTTGAATAATTTACAATATGAATAATTTGAATAATATTTGAATAATTTACAATATGAATAATTTGAATAATATTTGAATAATTTACAATATGAATAATTTGAATAATATTTGAATAATTTACAATATGAATAATTTGAATAATATTTGAATAATTTACAATATGAATAATTTGAATAATATTTGAATAATTTACAATATGAATAATTTGAATAATATTTGAATAATTTACAATATGAATAATTTGAATAATATGACTTTTTAAAACTTTTTTAATGATTTTTTGATTTTTGATTATATTTTATTTCATCAGTCTCCCAAACAACCTCTTAAGCTTAATTTCATCTCACTTGATGGGTAAGCGAAACAAATATCACATGTTTCTTTTTTGTATCTTTAAATTTTGTTAATTTATAAAATTATTCATGTCACAAAAATCATCATAAGAATCAAATAAGATAAAATAGGATAGAGAAGAGAAAAGAGGTAACAAGTAATGTAGATTTGTGTAAACTATTATGATGATTTACATTCATTTATATAATCCTACTTTTTTTCTTTTTTTTTTTTAAAGAAGTGTTGAAATTTCAATCATAAAATAACCATATCACATTTTAATCATGTGATGTGATATCATTACATTGGTAATAGACTAAAAGTTATTTTTACAATGATAAAATAACCATATTTACATTACTAATTCAACCAATACAATTGTCACAAATGAGATGATCAACCCATTGTGGTATATAAATATGGTAGAAGTGTTGAAATTTCAATCATAACATCTAGTTTGGTAGAAAAACCCTGATCATAGGGTAATTATTTTGTAATTTCAAAACATTATTTAATATTATTTATGTGATATTCTAAATTAATCATGTAGTAAAATATTGTATGACTGAAATGTGGAGATTTATACCATTATTAGATTATTAAAAGACAAATGATGACTGTGTGTTGTGATTTTTCTTATTTGTCGAGATCAATTATCATATAGACAATGTCATATGACGATAAAAAAAAATATAGACAATTTTATATGGTAATTCCATTTCATCCAAATACTTTTCCATGTTTTGTTTTGCAATCTGGAAGTTCCCAAAATATGAAATTGATGTTGCAGAGACAACAAGAGAGAGAGAGAGATTGATAAAGAAAGACATAGTCAATTGAACCTTTTCATAAGGCTTCTTTTGTTTCTTTGTCATGTTATTCCATTTTTCAATTACCTCCCAGCCACTCTTGCTCTCTACTCTTCGCTCATTTCTGAACATGAAAAACGCCGCCATGGGTTGCTTCGGTTGCAACGGGTCCTTTTCTTTCCTGCAGAAATTCAATGAGACAAAGATTAGAGAGAGAAGAAGAATAAGGGGGAGAGAGAAATATAGAGAAAATTACTGAATTTACTTATTCAACTGAAGTAACTGCTCTTCCTCCAGCAACTTCATGGCTTCAGTTGTGAACGCCAAAGACGCAGACACTGGTTGATGAGGACTCAAACTGTGCAGATCAAAATGATGAAGATCAAAAATCATAACTATAGCTTTTTTCTTTCTGATATTCCTTTCTACTGCCGGTACAGAAGAGGCGGCGGAGGATGTTGGAGTACCAAAAGGCGGAAAAAACCTTATTCTGTGACTCTGTCATTTTGAGACACACAGAGAGAGAGAGAGAGAGAGAGAGAGAGAGAGAGTGTGTGTGAATGGCTACGAAAACTGTCGTGAGAGAGAGAGATGGAGAGACTGTGTGAATGGCTGCAAAAACTGTCGTGAGAGAGAGAGAGAGAGAGAGAGAGAGAGACTATGTGGAATGGCTGAACTAAAGGTGATTAATATATATGGATAGACAAAGGGGACAAGGGATCAATGAAGGTAAGGGAGATTTTTTTTTCAAACAGTGATGGCTGAGTGCGAGAGACACATTTGAACATCAATATACTCTCTCCCTCTCTCTCATCAGCAGTAAATAGTATGTTTCTTACATTCCTTATTTTCTTCGAACACGCTTTCCCTCTCTTCTATGGAAGTTTCATTCCTTCCTTCCTTCCTAATTTCCAAAAGGCAATATATCCTTATATGCTTATTTCCATAATTTCCATAATTTGAATTATTTACAATATGAATAATTTGAATAATATTTCAATAATTTGAATAATTTACAATATGAATAATTTGAATAATTTGAACAATTTCCATAATTTGAATAATTATCCTAATAATTCGAATATTTTTCATAATTTGAATTATTTACAGTATGGAGGGAGGAGTGATTCGCGGAGTGTATCCTAATTTCCATAATTTGAATAATTTGAATTATTTACAATATGAATAATTGAGTGATTCGCAGAGTCTACCATAATTTAACTTTCATCATCGAGTGTTTGGATTGAGGCGCCCAAGTCTTAGGGGCTGTCAAAATGGGGAGTCTACTTAAAAGTTTCATATGATACTATGTGTTCCAATGCTTATTTTTTAATTTTTATCAAACAACTGGTTGACCAAGAGGTCGTCTGACTTATGTAAATTTTCATCAAACAATCAGTTGATCGGGAGGACAATCAATCGGTCATCCGGTGTATGGTGAAGTCTCTGCAAAAGTAACGGCTATCTGTAAAAATTTGATAAACGATGAAGCTTCCCTCAATTTGATGAAATTTTTTATTTTCCTTTCATTTGATATGGGTTTGATGTCATGGTTAGAGCAACAAAAGTGTGCGTATTTTAAAAAATTTAAATTTTATGGAAAATCTAAGTAAAAGTTTGAGACGCTCTTATCGGAGTAGAAAAAAATAAATATATGCATTTATACTTAGGGTTTGTTAAGGAAATGGTTTTTTAGTAATTTTGTTAAATTATGAGGTGAAAAAAATAAAGTGTTTAAGAATAATTTTTTGAATTTTTAAAAAAAGAAGTACAAAAAGAAATAAATGAATCTTTAACTTTTTTATATGATTTTTTAAAATTTTTTTAAGGATTTTTTGATTTTTGATTATATTTTATTTTATCAGTCTCCCAAACAACCTCTTAAGCTTAATTTCATATCACTTGATGGGTAAACGAAACAAATATCACATGTTTCTTTTCTGTCTCCTCAAAATTTGTTAATTTATAAAATTATTCATGTCACAAAAATCATCATAAGCGTCAAATAAGATCCAATAGGATAGAGAAGAGAAAAGAGGTAACAAGTAATGTAGATTCGTGTAAGCTATCATGATGATTTACATTCATTTATATAATCCTACTTTTTTTTTTTTAAAGAAGTGTTGAAAT
>NW_021038433.1:0-26698 GCF_004153795.1 Camellia sinensis | reverse complement strand
GGAGAGAGATTAAAAGTCCACTCCACTAATAAGGCAAGGATGCATGCTATAACATTCACACACTTAGGTCACAACCAAAAATGCAAAGGGCTATACTAAGCATGCCAAAGTCGACCCAAGCAACTTAAGGACAGACCTCAAACATAGCAAAAATAAGCACAAAAAGCTTCACAAAGCCAAGCCTAAAACATGCAGAACAATGGTTTACAACCTAAGACATGTTAAGCGCTAAACATGGCATTACAAGGTAGGTATGCTAAGCATGCATGGTGTTACCAAAAACCAACTACAAAAATGGCTATTTCATGGCAAAATAAGCATAAATGACAGCCAAGGCATGGTCCACCAGATGAGGCCTTAGCTAGGTGCTATTAAAGAGGCAAAAAGTGGCCCTTTTCAAGGACATAAGGGGAGGGGGTGCCTCTCCTTCTTGGGACTTCAAGGCACCATCCTTACCTTTGAAATCCTCAAGATTTCAGTGGTGGAGAGGCCAACTCAATGCCTGGAGCTCACAAAAATGGCACAAACAAGGCAAACAAGGCTTAAGAGGGGTCAAACAATCCTAAAGCTTAAAGCACTCTTAACAAACTTATTAGAGGCCTTAAAACAAAACTTTTATGTATTATACAACAAGCAAAAAATAGTTTCAAGATAGGCAAAAGTAGTGTGCAAAAATGAGAATAAAAGGGAAAAGTGATTACTCTTGTGACCTTTTCACAAATGGAGCCTCAGCAACTTCTTGAGGTTGAAACCAGCTCCAAAAACACTAAAAAACAACCTCAGGGCTTCAGCTCCAAGAAAGGTGTGATGGTGTGTGTTTGTGTGGCAATCTAAGCCTAACACACACAAGAGAGAGAGATATAGAGATGGGAGATGAGCAACCACTAACCCTAGAACTCAAACCCTAAAATGGCTGTCTAAAATGTCTAACTTCTCTCAACAAGAGAGAAGACCTTCTTTATAGAGCTTCTTTGTCTTGTAAAGCTTACAACAAGCCTCTAAGAGAGAGATCCTCCATACTGTGTATGAAGGGGAGCAATGCAAGACAGCTGTGTTAAAATATTTGCAAAGCATATGAACAGTAGTCGGCTGCTCAAAATTGCCATTGACAAAAACAAGATAGCCGACCGGCATCTATAGTGCCGGGGCCACATATTTTGCGCGGGTGGACACAAAACAGCCGATGCCTCAAGCACGGCCGGTGATGGTGGGGATGGTCTACAAGCCCTACCTGCCTCTCAAAGGCAAAACAAAGTGTCTGGTGTCAAGCCAAGCACAAACAGTCGAGTTCGGAATCTTGAGGCAAGGCGCGTGAGCCGAGACCTCCGGGAACCAACGAACACAAAACGTGGATGATCACCGGGTGTTCAACGGTGACGTCCAAGTCTTGAGGACGGTCAAAAAATGGGGTGTCTACAGTAGTGATGCCATATGGGTGGTAGTTGACAGTAACCAAGTCTGCACACTTCATACCTATGAGCGTGAGTGGTTGGTAGAATATCTTGCCAACTTGAATATCAGGGACATAGTAAGGTTGCACGGGGTCCTGTGACGATTGTTTTGGATAGAGATCAACATTTCCACAGCTCGGTTGTTGGTAGAAGCTTGCAGTGTGCTTGGGTACTAAGATTGACTCTGTCATTGCTTACCATTCTTAGACCGCGGGCCGTCCGAGCGTATTATTAGATCCGTAAGGATATTCTTCGAGGTTGTGTCCTTGATTTTAAGGGGTAGTGGGAGTGGCACTTGCCTTAGTGGAGTTTACCTATAACAAAGTTTCTAATCTAGTATTAGTATGGCACATTTGAGGCTTGTATGGTCGACCATGTAGATCTCCAGTGTGTTGGGCCGAGGTGGGTGATGCACCTTATTGGGCCTAGAGTTGGTTCGGAAACAATGGAGAAGGTAGAACTTATTCATAAAAAGGTTAGTTACGGCTCAGAGTCGCAGAAAGTTATGCCGATCGTAGGAGGAGACCTTTTCTTTTGAGGTGGGAAATCATGTCTTTTTGAAAATTAACCTAGGCGGGGTTTGATGAGATTCGGGAAGAGTGTGAAGTTATTCCCTCGATTTATTAGACCTTTTGAGATCCTGAGCGGGTCGGAGAGGTTGCCTATTGTTTGGAGTTGCCCACATAACTTTCCGGAGTGCATGGGTGTTTCATATTAAGTATGCTTCGAGTATGAGATGGATCCATTGTACATGTTGGATTGGAAGCCTTGGAGGTAGATGAGGTGCCTCATATGAGGAGAGATTGTGAGGGTCTTGGATAGACGGGACCAAGTCTTGCGAGGTAAGACAATTCCTTAGTCAAAGTTTTGTGAAAAATATCACGGGGTTGAGAAAGCCTTGGGAGTGAATTGGAAGTCCGAGAGAAATATCCGGACTTATTGGTTGAGTTTAAATTTGTATTGAGACTCTCGATCAGGGCTAAAAAGTTCAAACTTGATATGTCTTAAATTTATGAAGAACATCTGTATATGTTGTTAATTATTTTGGAAACCCATGAGTTTATTATAAAACATTTCATATGTTAAGATATGGGATAATCATGTCCCTGTCTTTACTATACGTCCTTAGTTGTGAGGCTGTTGTAGTAAAGCTATGTGGAAATTTTGAAAACTTTAAATCTTTAACTCTAACATTGCAACATGTTGAAAATTATAAAATCTGTACTTTCAATTGTTAGGACTTGAGTGTATCGAGTCAATGAGGATGTGAATGACAGGAGACATGGGTCATTTGTGATGACTTGTAGAAATAACATTGTGAGAATGGTTTATGATGTCTTCTTAGCGTCGTGTCCACTCTGGGTTCTGAGACACTCGGGTGATGAATATTCTTAAAGAGGGGAGGTATCTATAGCGATCCCGGGTTTTTGACCCTGACTTTTGTGGGTCCCCGGATTTGAGTTAATGCTTTATTTATTGTCGTGCTTTACCTTTTTCTTTCCTTATATACCTTTGAAATTGGCCTTTGCAGCGGTTGTTGTGGGGCTTACGTTTTGGAAGCAGGTTGGTTGTTTGTTTGTCCAAAACCTTACTGGCCCAGGAATTTTGGTCTTCGATCATCTACGTCGGTCGAGCTTTTCTTACGCTCGAGCCGCGGATTTGAAAATCTCTAGTCACTTGTGCACGTCTGAAAAAGTGCTAGTGGAGTGTCTTTGATGCTCGTACAGCCGGCGTTTACCTACGCTCGAGCGAAGTGGCGCTGCGTCTCGATTCTGTAGCCTTCTTTGAGCTCGAAGTGGTTGGTCCCATCATCTTGTAAAAGTTATGGAGGTGCTGTATGATGCTGCTTCGAGTGAGGCTTGCTCTTTCATGCTCGAGCATGAAACAAATCGTTGTGTCTAATCGCTCGAGCGTGTGAAACTCTCCGCTGGACGCGGACTGTTATATATATCAGATCCGAAAAAGCCTTTTTACATCAACTTTTTCATATCTTTTCACTCAAAACCCTAATGTTCAGAGCCCTCTCTCTCTTAAAACTCACTGTCTCTCACATATATGACACCATTCAGATTGTCATCTTCGATCACTATACACCCTGTATGCCTCATATAAAAAAGATGAGAGCTCCTCAACGATTCTTCCTCGTTTGACAACGATTCAAAGTATGGATCCTTCGCAATTTTTGGTGGTTAGTCCATCCTCGCGTTGTGCTCATTGACTTCTCTCTCTTGAGTGTAGGGATTTTCCTACACATTCTATATGATTTTTAACTAAACGTTATTTTGCCTGATATCGCGTAACAAATGGTTGAGTTTTGATGGCATTTTGAACAAAAACCTAGGGTTGGCATTAACAACTATTCGAACCTCTCGCCCTAGGGGCTCTTGCTTGCGAAGGTAACAATCCAAGAACATCGATCGGATGGGTCTAGACCGCCCGAACTCGGCTACCGCCACGCGAGGGCCGCGAATTGTGTTTACTGGGTACTACACCTCGCGTGGGACTCTGTCCGGTTTCATGAATCTTTGGAATACTTCACATAGCTGCAATGTAGACTATATAGAATTACACAAAGGTCGCAAGAATTATCGGTCAAAATTGTTTTTGGAAAAATCTCAGATCTTAATCAAAAAACCGCCCACACATGCGACTGCCTTGCCAGATTTCATAGTCCGCCACCTAATATTTATTTTGGGAATTTAGGAACCTTGACTCATGCCTGAAGGCCACAGTGTCCATGCATACCAAAGTTGCCTCGATGGGGGTACAAAAGGGAAGTCCTGAAAATGTGGCACCCGCGCTCCCGATCAAAGGATCGCCTCTACTTAACATGAATATGTTGTTTTTTGAAAAACACATGCGTTCTTATCAATTATTAATCTGATCATTACTACGTGATGCCCAGCAACATACAAGTATAGCACTCAATCACTGAGAATTAGAACATTTCAAAGTCATGTTTGTTTTCGAAAATCAGTTGAAAGTTTACTACTCATAAGTAGGCTTTAAAGCGCGGATTCTGCAACCGTCAGTGGGCGCTTAACTATGATTTTTGCCACCTTCAAGTTGGCTTCAAAAGAATTCCACAATCATCGAGTGTCGTTCCAAACCCAGGCAATCAAGCCTCACCCAGAGGGCCATTCATGCCGTTTTATAGCGACTTAAGCCAAATAGCCTCACTCGCAAGCCATGCTATCATGAACACTTACACACATGCAAAGATGCTAAAGCATAAACACTTACAGTGTACTCCCAAGCCAAAACAAAAGCTAGTAGTTAGTAAATCAATGCATGATCCTAGCTATGTTAAGGCATGCCTAATGTAAACACATAGCAAACAATGGCAACTAACGTAGGCTCGACTATCTAGAATGGCATGATGAATCAACACTCCGATAACATGCCTTTGAAACGACGTTTTCAAGTAAATGTATCGAAATTCAATGCAGTTTGAATGATGCGCCAAGCCCGGTGCATGCAAGACGAATGAATGATGCACGCATGCAAAGAATAAGTATGCTAATTGAAAAATGCCCTAAACTACCCATCGAAAGCTGATAAGTAAAAGGGAGAAAGAAATGGGGTTGGAAAGCATGCATCACACACACGCACACTTATTACAAAATTGTGCCCTCTCGACGGAGGGTCCGAATAAATAAGAGCTAAGCTAGGCTACTTATTACCGACCAAACTAATTAACCAACTAAGCTAATTAATTACAAGCTGAATTGAAAACTAGCTATGCTAAGCTATTTAGGATATTACAAAGATGAATTAACTTAGCTAAGCACATTAACTAATTAATTGCAAAGCAGGTAACCTAACTAGCTAAGTAAAGCAGTTAAATGGCCTCGAGGGGAGGGAGATATGCATGCTCGATTGCCTCACTCGAAAATCCATTGCCATGCCTAGAATTGCCTCTGTTTGCATTTTATTTGATCTCTGAAAAGTGCACAATCTCCAGAATGCTTTTGCTCCAACATGGGGACCTCCTGGTGGGCTGCCGACTAGAAAAGGGGGCTGTAGACCACTTATGGACCAGAAAAATTGGTTGTAGACTAGAAAATCTGCAAAGCTCCAGTTTTGCTGCAACAGAGAACAACAAGGGGCATAGCAGTGTATTTGCAAGATATGTGTGCACAACCACCCTCCCTATCATTTCTCAAGCTCAAAGAACTGCGGTACTCGACTCTCGGGCCACCAACCATCCGTCGCAATGCATGATGGCCGAGAAGCCAAGTTTGCACAAGTCAATATCAATGAATACGCAAATAACACATAAGGGCCTCCACCTCTATCATGCTTGATCAAGAGGGTCGGCGACTAAGAAATGAGGTGTGTTTTATCACTTCAAGTATGAAACGCCCCTAGTTTCTCGTGTTTGGATTAACATCCAATCCAAACACAATGCAACACACACAACATGCCTATCTATCAATGTTAATGTGGCATGCACAAGGTTCTATCATGTGAACAATGCATGCATGGCATGTTTGGAGGTCAAGAAAATCAAAGCTAGTAAAGAGCATCTCACAAGAGGCATGCAATACCAAGTTCAAATGGCTAAACCAACTATGGACAGATCTAAACCATGCCAAAACAGTGGCCAAAATGCTCCGAAATGCTGGCATGAAAGGCAAGAAAAAGATGCTCATGTAATGGCTCATCAACTAGGCATAAGGGTCAACTCTCAAACATAATGAAGAAGTGACAAATGTGAGAGTGTAGCTACACTATATGCACTAAAATCATGTGTGAAATGATGCCAAATCATCCAAACAACACAAGCATAGCATCCTAAGGACCTTGAATCATTAGGCTAGTCAAAGCCATTGCCCTACAACCATGCATGACAAATCCCATATGACCCAAACTACTCAAAACAGAGTTGAGGCATGCTAAATCAAGGCCGAAAGCATGCTAAAGCATAGGCTCAAAAGGGAAGGAAAGCATGTTTATTCATCGGCTCACAAACAAGGCATAATGCATAACCCTCAAGAGCAATGAAAGAGTGATAAACACAGGAGTATAACAAAGACATAAGCTCTGAAATTACATTCCAAATGATGCCAAATCATGCACACGTCACAAATAAGGCATGCTAGAAGGCTCAAAGCTTAAGGCTAGCAAAGGCACTTGCACCATGGCCAAATCAAGCAAGCCCCAAAGGGCCAAGATGACTCAAAATAGTCCCAAGGTAGGTTGAAACAATGCCAAAAACATGCTTGAACATAGCCAACATATGCTAGAATAAAAGGCCAAAACACCAAGTAAGCTAGGCCAATGAGCATCATTACACTACAAGTGTAAGAAGCAAATGAGGGATGCTCTAACCAACCAAAAATAGAGTTGTATCATGGCAAAATAAGACCAAAAACACACTGAGATGGCAGCCCAAAAGCTTAAGCAAGCATGCATGCCAATTGGCTCATGATTGAGGCATAAAGCATAACCCTCCAAAAGCATTGAATGTGTGAAACATGAGAGAGTATGACTATATTACACACACTGAAATCATGTTAGAAATGAGGCCAAAGCATGCAACCAACTCAAGTAAAGCATGCTAGACACTTTGAAACTCAAAACTAGTGAGCAAGATTGAACTATGGCTATACAAAGCAAGGTTCAAATGATCAAGACCACTCAAAACAGAGCTAAGGCATGTCAAAATAACACCAAAAACTTGCTGAGATAGAACCAAACTAGGCTAGCATAATGGATCAAAGCATTGAGCACACAAGGCTAAATGGCAAGATTACACTACAAGTGTAAAAAACATGCATGAGGTGACTCAAACAAGCCAAAACAGTGTTATGCCATGCTAAAATAAGGCCAAAAATAAGTTGAGAACAAGCCAACACATGCTAGAAAAACATGCTCAAACATGAGGTCATCAACACAAGCAACCAAGACACAAGGAGAGGGGATGACCCCCTCCTATTTGGGGCCTCAAAACACACTTTCCACCACTGAAATTCCTCTGGAATTCAGTGGTTAAAAGGCCAAGAGAATGTGATCTTAAAGGCCTAAAGAGATAGCTCAAAACAAGGCCAAGCAAGTCACCAAAGGGGGCAAAACCACCCTTAACTCAAACAAAGCCTTAAACAAACATTTCAAACACTTGAAAATAGAACTTTTTACAGTTGAAAGCTAAGCCAAAAGAAGCATGCAAAGATGGCTAAGTAAGCAACTACAAAAAATCTTTAAAGAGGATAAAGACTCACCCTTAAAGAACAACTTCAAAACAGTAACTTCTGAGGCAAAACCAAGCTTTTGAGCTTCAAACAAACCTCCAAGTATCTTAGCTCAAGAGTGAAGGTGTTTCACTAGGTGCTTTAGTGCAAAAGTGTGAAGAAAAAGCACTTTAAGGCACAAACTAGTGCAAATATAGAGAGAGAGAGAGGGATAAAACAAGAGAGATATAGATATGTTTAGCCCTAAGAAAATTTTCTGAACCCTGGAAAGGGAGAGAGAGCCTCCCTCTTATAGAATTCCAAGCCTCAAGCTTGTTAGACAAGCTAGAGGCTTGATGCAATCCCTCCATACACGTGTATGGAGGATGCCTTCTGTGCCCAACAACTGGCGCAGCTGGCAAGGAAAATATCTACAGAAAGTGCAGGAAGGCCACCGACCAGTTAAGGTGGTCGACCGACCACTCCCACTAGTCGACCGACCACAAAAAGTGGTCTACAGGGACAAAAACTGGTCGACAGGAGGGGAAAGGTGGTCTACACAAAAAGAAAAAGGTGGTGGCAGACTGCCGACCACCTTAGATGGTCCACAGACCACCCACCCTAGCTGGCTGACCACCAAAAGTGGCTGGCAAGGAAGAAAAGTGGTCTACAGGGGAGGGAACTGGTCTACACCCCTGTTCCACCCTCCAGGCAAAGGCTAAGAAGGTTTGGTTCAAAAACAAACCAAAAAGGAAGGAAGACAAGAGTTCGCAAGGTGAGGCACTCAGCCAGAAACCCCGGAAACTAGTCTACGAGTACAAAAAGTGGCCTATGAGAGGGAAAGGCAACAAGGCACGGTCCAAAAACCAGGCCAAGAGTAGAAGGTTAAGAGGTACTGGGACAAGGCGCGCAGCCGAAGGCTCTGGAAACTCAAAACGAGCACAAACGTGCACATCATTGCGTGCACAAACGATGACATCTGAGTCTTAAGGTCGGTCAAAAATGGGGTGTCTACAGTAGGGTTTGAAAATGATGTTGTATAGTGTCAAAATAGTTGATTTTAAAACTTGGTTGAGATTTGGGAAAAGAGGGAGTTCCCTAGAATGAGTATTATATTTGTTTTGTATAAATAAATGAAATTGATGTTGAAATCTTGGAATTGAACAAGCATTGAAATGGATGGTGAAATGAAATAGATGATGTGCCTCATCTTTAGAAATTTTGAATAAATTATATGTCCTGAGAATAAATATTTGTTTAGAAATATTTGTATTGGGTCTATCAGTGGAGGATAGCTTTGATTGTTGTAGAAATTGCATGTGGATTAGGTGAATTGAAACTATCCCAAGGTCGATTATCATTGAATATGATCATGTTGTAAATACATTGTATATGTATGTTTATTTTGGAGTGGAAAAGAGATGTACTCCATGTATGATTATGTGTGTATATACATTGCATATATATGTTTGTTTGGGAGGAGAAAATGGATGAACTACATTATAATTAAGTTGGCTGAAGTGTCCTGGGTGAAAGTCCCGAAATCTATACATGGGTGCCGATCCCGCAGACGAAATATTCGTAAAATGGCAAGATTGAAATCTATACATGGGTGTCGATCCCGCGGATGAAATATTCGTAAAATAGCAATTGGAAGTGTTATATGTTGATTGTGAATTTGCTAGATTATTGAGTTGTAGCCTCATTTGGATCGTTGGAAGATAATGGAAATTAACTTGTGTGTTGGGATGAATTAGAGGAAAAATGAACTAAAAATTTTGGAATTGATATTTTATGGCAATACATAGTATGAATGTTCTACCCTGAACATTGTAGATGCACATACATTTATATCTTTGTTAATTCACATATATTGAGTTAGATTATCCCTACTGGATTGTGGCTCACCCTATTTAGGAAAAATATTTTCAGGTAATGATGGCATGCCTCCACCAAAGCAATAGCATTGAAGGGATCTTCGGAAAGCAAGAGCTTCTTGTTTTGTTATATTTTGTATAGCCTAGGGCTTTTAAATTATGAGGGCTAGTCCCACTTTTGGTGTAACCAAGTCAAGGATTGGAAAGGTGTAAGCTCGAAGGGCATTTATACGTGTGAACTCTTTGTAATATTAATTTCATGTAATGAAAGAACCTTGTATTTTGATGTATGCCATTACTCACATGTGTTTATGGGTGTATATCTATGGTTATATTTTTTGAGGGCTTTGCAGGAGGAGCTGAATTAGGGTTTTGAGTAAAAAGGAAATCAAAAAGTGATATAAAACCGCTCTGCTGTGAACTGATATATACGAGACTTGCTCAAGCGAAGGAGCTGTCACTCGAGCGACCAGACATAATAAGTGACCTCGCTCGAGCGCAAAAAGCGTTGCTCGAGCATAGAATGCATACCCTCAGAAGTTTTACAAACACACACCGTCGCTCGAGCGTAAGAAGCCTCGTTTAAGCAAAGAATTTTATCTTTTCAAAAATTCTACAAGTCTGGGAAAAATACTGGGAACTCTCAAAGCTCGCTCGAGCGCAAGAAGCCACGCTCGAGCGAAGAGGCAAATTTCTGGACAACTATCATTTGAATAATTAGCAACCAACCTGTTTCAAACATGCCCAACACGTTCCAACACTCAAATAGGGAGGGAAAAAGAGGGAAGAGAAAGAGACATAAATAACAATATTAAACCTCAAGGTCCGAGTGCGGAATACAATAATGGTCGGATCAAAATCGGGATCGCTATAACCTTCCCCCCATAAATAATTTCATCCCCGAAATTTTAAAACAAATGCCAAACCAATTAAACTATTCCCAACTATGATAGTCTATCAATTTCAATCATCATAACTCATTCTCTAGTCATCCATTATCATTAACTCGATGCACAAGTTTCAACAGTGAATTACAATTCAATTCTCATTATCATGACCCATCTGCCAGTCATTCAATCTCTTCATAAAAGAACGAGTCCATAATATACATCTCAACATATATTATCAATATTCATTTTCCGAAACTTAACCAATTTCAATACGTGTATCTCATATTTCGATAACATATTCAATGTTTATGATAAATTTGCATCCCCAAAACTTAAACAACATATACAATGTTCAAATTAAACTTGCGTTCCCGAAACATATTCAACATATACAATGTTCTCATAATTCAAAACATATACAATGTTTTCAAATTTGATACAAGACATACAATATTCCATATTCTCAGAACATATACAATGCTTATATTGAATCGATGTCCTCAAGACACCCACAACATACACAATGTTTTAACATTTCATTAGCATAATCGAAATCTCAACATATGCTCAAACACCAACGAATAAGTCCGGATATTTCTCACGAACTTCCAATTCACGCTCCCAAGTTGCTTCCTCAACCCGTGATGTTTCCATGATACCTTAACTAATAGAAATGTCTTGCTTCACAAGACTCGACTCAACAACAAGGAACGAACATGAATACCTCCCCAACCGGCAAAAACTTGCGGCAGTTTATAAGACAAGAACACATACCCCCGATAATAATAATAACAGTAACAACAACTCCAATGACAACTGCTCTTCAAGACATCCACCACGACTCGACTACCTACAATACTCAAATCACCATTGAGTGCTTAACATTCCAACATAGGGAAAAATGGAAACCACTCGCACACAAGGCTTTCGATAAACTCTCATAGAATAAGAACGCAACATAAAACGCGAATAATCAATAACGTTATGGCACATTAATGCCCGACAATTCCAAGTCCTTGCCAAAAGACGTACAACGTGTAACCAGCAACTTAGGCTAGATCAAAATGTGACTTCTCAACACATGGTATAAGATATTACGTTCAGGTTAAAGAATATGCTTAATCTATCCCATTTGTTTCAAAACACTTTGTTTTCCTCCAAATTATTCATCAACATTCCTCCAGTGAATCACAACATAGTCATCCAACAAAACCCATCACACTCACAGTGGTGTCACGATACCCAAAATAAAATTTCCATGAGGAGAACCCCTGTAACCCCTGTAAATTTTAGAAATGCCAGCAATGCAATAACATAAGGGAAGAAATTGCACACCCACTAATCACATAATGGCGCAAAGAGCTTATAAGACCAAAGTTCTCAACCGAAATCCCAAACCGGTTACTACCACCTAAAAAAACCTTCCACCTGTCTATGTGGGACTTACATTCCACACCAAGACACCGTTTAATTACACAACCTACAATTTCGACCTATTTCCGAGGTGACTATATGTCAACCAACCCAAGTATTGACCAATCAACTATCCAACTTTATTCACTCGTACCAGTCTTCAAAAACCAACATACTACTTAATTTCACCCAGCTTTGTATCAACACCAACATCTGCCCAACCTCACCAGCTCCGAAATAGAGTTCCATACACAACCTCTCAGGTCTAATGAATCACTCCGGATTCTTCAAAGTTAAACTACGGTACTTTGATTTTTCATTCACCCCTCACACGTATGTCTATGTGGCACGCACATCCTCGCTTTACATTTGAGTCGTAACCGAACTTTTCAAGTCAAGCACAATACACCATCCCAAGCCAACGCACACACCGGTACCTTACTCCATGCACACAAGGACTGAATAGGTCGAAACAACTCTGACAAAGTGCATCACTCACTCTACACAATCTTACTACCTCACTCGGAGTTCCATTATCCAAATTGGACAACAAACACCCACACCAAAGTGACCAAGCACTATCGAACATTAAACTACTCAATTCAATCATTAACCACACTATTACCTTACCAAGGCACTCTTCTGGTATTGCCCTATGACCGATCCCCTTCTACACATCATCTAATAACAACATACGAACCATGCACCACCACACACCATACTAGCAAAACCTCATCACTTAATGCACTATATCTTACACCCACACTGAATCCCTCATTCTGAGAATATACTCGCAACCTCGACCTAATTCACAATAGCAAAATTCACATACTTGTTCCCTGGCACCAAGTTAACTAGCGAAGGCTTACCATGCTACAACACAATCGTTACTACATAACCGCTCGAACCGAACACATGCAAACATAACACTTCCATCCCTCAATGACTAGTAAGGTCAACTCTTTAATCCATATTCTATTCGTCACTCGTCACAAGAGTACAATCAAAATACTAAGCCTCAGTGTAAGTCTACTAGCCATTGCTACTACTGAGCAACTACCCTGAACCAAGTCCCGTCACAAATGCATGACACTGACAAGGCTTTCAAGACTTACCATCCTAACTCTCCTGAAGAACAAAAGAAGTTCTCAATCTCCTCGCCGTTATCCCAAACCTTTATCCATAAACACCAAACCACTGTAACCCTACACACTGGTCATACCCTAACCACGGGTTATATGCTCAACCAACCCTTCTGACAGCATCTCCTGACTTAACCGGAATTGAGGTACATACTTATCGCATTCAAACATAATAAAAGAATCCTAGAACTTAGGAAATGTCTGCTATACTACTGCCTGAAATATTACCAGCTGCTCACAACACACCACCCACCGATGCTAACCACCAGAATTATGATAAGGGACTAACATCCCTCTAAAAGAAGCAACTAATCAGAAAATAAGTGCCAATCGCACACTTCACATCCTCTCGAGGAATTCCCAAGACACTAGATCAAAATCTCTACCACGTACATAAGACCAAATAAAAAATGCTCATGAAATTACACACACCTGGCAAGTATAACTGTTCTCGCACCATAGTAATTCCGACCAAAACACACATCCCTCAACAACTCTTTCTTAATTTCAAACTATGGCTCACCAGCCATCACCTTTCCAAACCAAATCACACGCATATATATATATATATATATATGCATTAATATGAAATTTTTTTGCATATTAATAAAACTTTAGAGTCACTACATGCTCCAATCCGCCCAATCCATGGAAATAAACAAGCAAAGATACATATATACATATATATATATATATATATATATATATAAATAAGTAGTTATGATGTCTCAGCATCCCCAAAACACATTGGTTACATAACATAACCTAAAGATTACAACGATAACCCACAGGTTTCCAAAACAAAACCATCTCAGTAATGCTACCACCGTCACCTTCCCTCACTGGACCGCTGAAGTCGGTTATTTTCAAACCCAAGGTACCCTAAGAGCTCATAAGCCACGGACAAGAACTGTTGATGTGTCCTAACTAGCCACACCTGGAAAAAATGCATAATTCCCCACTAGGGGTCTGAGAATTTGACTCTATCGAGGCCCTCGAAATTTGGCCTGCTTGTTTCTCATAATGGTTTTGTCCCTGCCTAGACGAATAAGGTTGAACCCGACTAGGTTGCAAAACTCCCAAAGAAGCCCCCGGCTGGGTACAGAAACGTTTAGTATGACCCGACTGATTACACACCCAGCAAGTAAGTGGTTCCCGAATACGTGACTAGTTCAAAATCTGAACTAGTGAGGATCCCAATGACTGCTTCCCCACAGGGCACTTGATCACTCCAAATCTTGGCTAACTAGATGATCCTGGTGGTGCAACTACTGATTGAACTACCAACCCTTCCTTCTTCCTCTGTAGGCAAGCCGGAAACTTATGGCCCAACAAACCATATTTGAAACAAATGAAACCCCTCTGCTTAACCTTCCCCGACCCCGAACTCGATACTAGAAAGTTAGATCTAGACTGGTCTCCCTGAGACTGTTGTGGGTTAAAACCTCTCTGCCTCTTAAAAGGTCTACTAACGCCCCGAGTTACTAGGGTCGCCAAGATGGCCTTCTCTCTACTCTGACCCATGACTAATACCGCTGCCTCAACAAAAGCCGCAGCTTCAATAAGCACACTATAACTTCTATGCCAAGACCTGGCAATCCTTTCTCGGATGTCGTCACACAGCCTACTCTCAAACTTCGAACAACGAAGTTCCTCAGTCTCCACCAACTCCAGAGCAAATCTCAACAGGTTAGCAAACCATGCTTCAAACTATATCAAAGGTGTAGTACCTTGGCATAACTCCGCAAACTGTTTCCACAATTCTTCTCATGTGGAAGGAGAGAAATTGTCACTTCCTCGTCTAGGCATCCTAGTAAGGGTAACCTAAAGATTAACATAGTAACAAATGTACTGAAGCCAATTCACTCAAGTACTAGTACAATGGACAGCACCAACTCATTCCACATAAGCACTTAATCACATAAACACATATGAATTTCATTTCCGGATAATGACCATCCTGTGACGTTGCTAGACTTCCGATTATAAACGGTAATGATCAAGTGCCTTTCCAACAAGACTCCCAAAAACCCACAGACTCGATCAACATCCTAGAAATTAGATCCCATACCCATATAATCATACAGGCATGTTATCACATAAGCATACAATGCATACTAATGCCTTAACTAAGCGAGACAAACCCATTGTGGTAATAACCATTTCCCACACACCCAAAGTATTCAAACCCGGTATGCTCTGATACCAAGTTGTAACGCCCTTAAAATAATACAAATAATCCAACTCATAAGAGAAATGAATATAATATAATTAGTACACTTTCATATATCAGAGTTCGTATTACAAAAGGTATTACATGCATTATACTTTCATAATTGTTCATTCTGAAACTACATTATGTAACACTAGTTAATAACAACAAAATAAATGCCTTACGGGCTTACATCTTTCCAAGATAAAACTTGGTTAAAACAAAAGAGAGTCATAAGCTCTATACAATTAAAGCCCTTGGCTTGAATAAATATTTAAACACAAAAATGACAAAATAGAGCTTTCAACTCCTATGTTCTCTCAAGCTACGTCCTTGGAGGAAACATATCACCTGTACCTGAAAATGGTTTTCCAAGTAGGGTGAGCCAAAGCCCAGTATAGATAAACTAACACAATATATGAGATTTAACTAAGATATAAATGTCAAATAAATATTCAATGTTCATGACCAACTTACTTTCTCCTCATAACCATTCAACATTGTTACTCATTCTAAACAACCCAAATGAGACTACAACTCATTGGTTCACAATTCAATACAACCATTATTCAAACACTTCAATTTTCCATTTTACGGAATTTCCGTCCGAGGGAATCAGCACCTATACATACAAGATTTCGGAACTTTCACCCTGGACACCTCGGCTTCTTAATTTTAAATAGAGTCCATCCCCTATCTCCTCCCAAACAATGGAGTACATCCCCTATCTCCTCCCAAACAATGGAGTACATCCCATATCTTCTCCCAAACAATGATACATATACAATGTATTTAAAAGCATCGTCATATACAATGAATATCCACAACACATATTCAATGATTTAATCATACTGTCATATTCAATGACATAATTTAAATTATTAGTTTCAATTCACCTAATCTTCATGCATTTTCCACAACAATCACAGCTATCCTCCACCGACAACCCAATACAGATATTTCTAAACAAATATACAATCTTTATAACAGATAATTTATCAAATTCCCATATGTGAGTGATTTAACAAATCCAACTACACCATTCATTCATGTATCCTCCCAATTTCACTTTTCCCATGTCAATTTCATTATTTATACAAAATAATTATTTAACACATATTAAGGGTAAATTTCTCCCTTTTTCCAAATATCAACCCCAAGGCCAAATTTCAATATTTTAACCCAATGTAACCTCATATTCAAAACCCCATATTCATTTATAGAACCTAACATAGAAACCCCTCTTTCAATTTGAGTCCAAACCCTAACTTTACCCAAATCACATCCAAAACTCATCATTTATACATAACAACAAATAACTAGGTTAAAGATCATAACAAAGTATAGAATATCCCTACCTCAAGAGTAGAAGCCCAAAGGAGAAATGGAAGAACTTCAAAGATGCCCAAACTCATTTTTACTTTGATTAAATGGAAACCCACAAGATACTCTATCTTTTTAACAAAGGAACTAGGGTTGAGATATCCCTAAATCTAGGTGTATTTGTAGAGAGAGAGCGTATTTTAGAGAGAGGAGGAGCCGAATTAGGGTTTTGAGTAAAAAGGAAATCAAAAAGTGATATAAAACTGTTCTGTTGGGAACTGATATACGCGAGGCTCGCTCGAGCGAAGGAGTTGTCGCTCGAGCGACCAGACAAAATAAGTGACCTCACTTGAGCGCAAGAAGCATTGCTTGAGTGCAGAATACATACCCTCAGAAGTTTTATAGACGCAAACCGTCGCTCGAGCAACTTTCCAGAAATTCTGCAAGTCTGGGAAAAATACTGGGAACTCTCAAAGCTTGTTCAAGCGCAAGAAGCCTCGCTCGAGCGAAGAGGCAAATTTCCAGACAACTATCATTTGAAAAACTAGCAACCAACTTGTTTCAAACATGCCCAACATGTTCCAACACTCAAATAAGGAGGGAAAAAGAGGGAAAGGACATAAATAATAATGTTAAACCTCAAGGTCCGAGTCTGTCAAGGTCTGAGTTCGGAATACAATAAAGATCGGATCAAAACCGGGATCGCTATAAATTTTATAGAATGTAAAACAATATTTGCCTGAATTGTGATGGTTTTGAAACAATAACGACAGATGGATTTTGTTTTTCCCTGATTACATTGATAATTAATTCCCACAAATTTACAGTAAGCATATGTATAACGGTTCATCTCAGAAAACTAGAAATTGGTTTTAAGCAAGAAAGAATACTCTTTCTTACCAAGCACAAGAAACTATGGGTTTAACAGATCATAAGCCACATGGTCCCCTTATTCTCTTTCTAATAAGAATTATATGCCACTATTTTTCCACAACAACAAAAACATAACCTTGAAAAAGAAAGTAAGTACCTCGGTGTCAAAGTGAACTGTACAGGTGAAAGATTTTCCAGCGTCAGTCCTAACAATAACATCTTGACCAAGCCTTATCTCATTAATTATATTGGGAAGGTCAATGGTATAATGCTCATGAGCTGTCAAGCCAAGTGAGTCTGCATCTTCACCATTCTTGAAACAAAATGGAAAAATACCCATCCCAACCAAATTACTGCGATATATCCTCTCAAAACTCTTTACAATCATTGCTTTAACTCCCTGTTACATTCCAATAGTTACTAAAAGGAACAGATGATGACACAATACAAGCCAAAATGGATGGAGAAGTGCGAACTAGTTCAAGTGCCCATATAACAATACTCACCAACAACATTGGGCCTTTAGTAACCCAATCACGAGAGCTTTCGCCACTTCCATACTCTGCTCCAGCCAACACAATAGTATCATGTTCAGCAGCCTTGTACCTTTGAAAAAGTGGATTGACCAAAAAGATTTAGTAATTAAGAGTAAATTGTAATAGGGGGTATTATTACTATCTTTCAGGAATAGATAATTTACAGGAAATGACTTCAAATAAGATTTTACTTTTGTTTATTTGTGGCATATGAAAGTTCATTTCTTAGCAATGTTATTCAAAGTAAAAGAATTTTGTTTAACGAAGCTGAATTCCAAACCCAAGTCATTAAAAAAAATATGAGAGATCTCTTAATGATGACAACCCTAATTGTATTTATAAGCAACAAACAATTTCACAATAAATCTGATTACATCCTTCATCATTGTAGAAATTAAAAGCATTAGTATCATAGATGTTTGCAGTTTTATTATTTAACACAAAACTAACAAAGACATGAATAGGCAGGATGAAAGCATATGCAGAAAATTAACATTTAAAGAACTGACCACTGCTGCATCAAACACAAAGTTTCTCCCCTGTAGGAACATGAAATGTCTTTGGGCCAACTTCTCCATTTAATAGCTTGTTGACAATACGAATGTTTACAAAAGTTCCTCTTGCCATCACTTCATCATTACCACGGCAGCTACCATAAGAATTGAAGTCCTTGCGTTCCACCCTATTCTCAAGGAGATACTTTGTAGCAGGACTATCCTTGTTAAGGCTTCCTGCTGGGGAAATGTGATCCATTGTAATACTATCACCAAAGTTCAGCAAGCAGTAAGTATCATTCACTCCATTGGGCCCAAGAGGATCCATGGTCATGTTCTTGAAATATCGTGGCTCATGAATGTAGGTAGAATTGGGGTCCCATGAGTATAGTTTAGTAGGTCATTCCGCATAAGATTTCCAATTGTTATAGACTCGTAATTACTCTTGAACATGTTTGGCAATACGCTCGATTGTACAACCTAAACAGCATTCCAGCCCAATTTCATTTATTTTACAAAATAAAAACTTCGTCAAAAGATCTACAAACTCAAGATTATGTACCTCTGCAACTTCTTCAGTAGATGACCAGATATCCTTGAAATAGACACTCTTGTCATCCTTCCCAACCCCAATCGGCTCCTTCTCAAAGTCAATGTCATCCTATAAATAAAATTTTATCTCATCATAAGTTGAGGCAATGGGAACAAAAAGAATACGATGTGTTATGACATGAAAAAAAATTGCACAATCTAATTATGTTAAGTTAATGCAACAAACAAAACTTGGGTCCTCAATTAACCAACCTTAAACTTATATCATTTAAGACAATATACAAAATGACAATTCAGACAACAAAAACAATTTACTAACTAAAGCTGAATAGTCGAGACCCATATATAAGTGGTCCAATATACACAACACAAGTAGACAAGTCAACATCCCTTCCAATGGTTATAGAGAAGTTATAATATGAGACAACCAACCTACAATACATATATAAAGTATTTCACTAAGAATTGTATGTGGACACCACTTCTAGTTGCTCCACATTTAGTAAGTATGATTTGAACCACAGTGTATACATGGATTGATTGATCCACTATCATTCATGGACTTCCACATACAACATGAAATTGACACGGTACAAATATATCATTACAAAAAAATTCTTCGAATATGAGAAATGGTTTTCCTGCATTTACAACAATGCATGAATGCACACATAATTGCACCAATTTGCCACCTCCTTATTGCATTTCTCCTATACTAAAAACCTAGACCCATCTCATTTAAATTACAAGAATGACTCAAGTTTTAAACAATTTTGACATAATCACTAATTATGTATTCTTTTTTAAGCCCTCATTCTATAGGTTATATAAATAACATTTCGCAAAGCCAAAGGAACATTAGACATGATAGGGAGGGTATGTGAAGTAACACCACATGTCAAAAGTTACCAAAAGAATCCAAAAAGATTTGGTGTACAACACATCTCTAGACTCTTCTTAAGTAGTATCCTCAATACACAAAACAAGTATCCATCGTATACCAAATCAAAAGTTAAGACCATGCACCAGCCAACTTAGGTTGTTGGTCACTAATGTGATGCTAAAGCACATGTCTCACATGTGGCAGCTAACACAAATAGACTATTTTTAAGTGACCAATTAATATGTCAATACAAAGTTACAAGACTGTGTACCAAGTGGCCAACCCTACTTGGATTATAGGTAATTTATGTGAAACCTATGAAGCACGAACACGAACACGAACACAGGACACAACACAAACATGCGGACATGCAAATTTTAAAAAAATGAGAGACAAGACACGTTGGGAACACGTTCAAAATATATAATTTTAATTATTTTTTATATATCATAAAAATAAACTAAAAAAAATAAGAATAAAAAAAATTCACTATTAAATGTAGAATTTAACAAGTGTTGGGTATTGAAAGAAAAAGAACATTAACAAAAGAGAGTAGGAAATAGTTTATTGCCTAATATATTTATTGTTCAAGCTTAATGGAAGACAAATCCACTTGAGCCTCTCACTTTTCTTGGAAGACTAAACAAAAAAGTAAAGAGAATGGTTCTCTCTCTCTCTCTCTCTCTCTCTCTCTCTCTATTGCAAGCTCTCTATCTCCATCGCAGGTTCTCTCTCTCCATCTCTCTCCATTACAGGTCTCTCTCTCTCTCTTAAAAACATATGGATTGCATCTTTGAATTGAACCCTAGGGGTCATTTTCTGGGTGGAATCAACTTCGCAAAGTTGGTTTCAGCTCTCCTTCGATTTAGTCCAGTTCACGACTACGGTTCGCATCTATATCGCAACTTCACAAACTTGAGTTGCTTTGCTTTTCTTCTCTCTCTCTTCTCTCTCTCTCTCCTCTCTCTCCTCTCTCTCACACACACACACACACACACACACACCAGGCTTTCAAACAATCTCACGTGTCCAAGACGAATCCGAGAGGAAGAAGAAAAAAACAAAAAAAGGACAATGCCAAATTGCATGTTGGACACATGTCCATACGTGTCGAACAGCATGGTCAATGTCTGACACATGTTTGACGCTAGTAACAGTCCCCTTGGAAGCTTGTCGGTGCTTTAGCTATGCAAACTAATGTAGCTGCCAACGCTAGATGGTGAAGCTATGAAGCACAATAGTTAGCCTGGAACGTGGATCGTTCCAGTACGTGGAAGAGAACCGGGAAAGGGAAGGTGGTATGCACATGTTCTAAATATGGTAGACAGGAGTAAAGACTTGATAATATTACTTCTAGAGTAATTTTTTTAGCGTATTTAGGCATCCAATAAATATATATATTTTTTATTATTTATTTTCATATAGCAAAAATATTTTTTACGAGTATTATGGGCTCATTTTTAATACTTTTGTCTTGTCAAAAACTTAACTCCCTTAGATTTTAGTTTCATTATATTTTTTTTTCTCCTAAGGTAACATTTTAAAGGAATAAATTGGAAAAAATTTTGAGAATCGTTCGGTTCACTAAATTACCGTTTTGGAATGGAAGTGTACCTTTTTGGAACATGCGTACCATACGTAATTCATACGATATTAGCATTTTTCTGGTAACTAGTTAAAATATAATGTCGTATCTGTGTTCGAAACACCGGGACTCTTCAGGGACACACGAAACTTCGGAGGGACACGTATGAGACACACTAGGGACATGCAATTGTCTTTTGCCATTTATTTAGTGCTTTAGACAGAATGTTGAATGTTTATTATTCTTTTCTTAGATTTAAATTTTTACTTTAATAGATCTCTTAAAAATTATATATAAATTATAAGTGTTAATTTAAAATACTTTAAAAATAGAATTAGAATTATTTTTGTTAATATTGATTGTTTGTGGATATATTTAATATTAATTGCCCCATTTTGTTTAGTGCTTGTGATGAATGTTGAATGTTTATTATTCTTTTCTTAGATTTAAATAATTAATAGATCATCCATAAAATATATATATTATATAAAAATTATAAGTGTTAATTTAAAAATGCTTTTAAAAAAATAGAATTAGAATTATTTTTGTTAATATTGATTGTTTGTGGATAATATTAATCTAGATAGCAAATAAAAATACATGAAAACATATTTTATTGTTTGTCCCCACCGTGTCCGTGCCTTTATTTTCTTGAAATCACCGTGTCCTATGTTCACATCCGTAATCCGTGTCTGTATCCGTGCTTCCTAGTGGTGAAGTGTCACAACGGATTTCCATGCAACCTGGATTAATAATGCCTCTCCAATTGCATTCCTGTCATTTAGTGTCCTTTTTTATCATTTTTCTTGTACTTTCCAAATTATGCTTAACAATAAGCCTCTTCTAGACATAAGGCTGCAAACGAGCGAACCGAACTTTGCTAAACTCAAGCTCAACTCGTTTGTTTATTGAGCTCATTTATTGAGCTCGAGCGTTGGCTCGATTACTAATTTGGGCACGAGCTTGACTCGGCTAGTTAATATTAATGAAACCCAAGCTCGGCTCGATAAGTTTTTTTTAATATTATTTATATAATTTACATAAAGAAAACGAGCCAAGTTTATTTCGAGCTCGAGCTCAGCTTGTTTACCAAAACGAGCCTAATATTCAAGCTCAAACTCAACTCGTTTATTAGGTGAGCCGAGCCGAAACCCTTAACGAACCGAACCGAATTGAGCCAAGCTGGCCAAGTCTGTCGTGAATAGCTCGGTTCATTTGCACCCTAGACACAAAAGAAAAGGTTATATTTGTTATACAATTGTGCATCGTTTTTAGTCATGTTGCCTTGTGAAGTGCATGTTTCTTAGAGAATGACATTGTGGCAAGCTTGCCCTGTAGCACCCACACAAGCTACAAAATGGCATCTTGCACGTGCCTATAAGTTTAATCCATGACTCCAAGAAATGTCAACAACTGGCCAACTTAACTAATCATATTTTTTTTGTTGATAAGTCCAACTTACCCACTTAATGTCCAAAAACGTTTTGAGAAAATTCAAGAATGGGATTTCATAACTCTATTTATAACTAATTGTAGATCATTAGGACCTTTGTGGGAGGCATGCACCAAATAAAATGGACAGATGGTAAGAACCTAAGCTTGTGGAAATAGTCTCCTTGGAGGAAAAATAAGGGAATAATATGCATGAGGCACATAGATTTTTTTTCTCACAAATTTGGACTTAAACTAGGTTATTTTATTTTATTTTTATTTTTATTTTTTATTTTATTGGCACTGGGATGTCCGGTCAAAGCCCGACTAATACCCAGGGATACACAGGCCTTTGGCAAGGAGTTTCCCCGCAAGGACACCATGGGTTAATTCAAGAGTTTTTTGCTTAGTCCAATGGCCCTAAAGATTGTTAGCATCTAAGAGGTTTCAATCCTAACCTTGGAGGGAGCACACCCCCAAGACCAAGGCCTTGCCACCATGCCAACCCTTTAGGGTTGACTTAAACTAGGGTATTTGGCATATTTGAAGAACCAAATACCCATGATTAGCCACCCTCATTGAAAACATACACAAGGTATATTATTGAATGTCCCTTCTTAAGTTGAGAGAAA
The DNA here is from genome assembly GCF_004153795.1 of Camellia sinensis. Taxonomy (NCBI): domain Eukaryota; kingdom Viridiplantae; phylum Streptophyta; class Magnoliopsida; order Ericales; family Theaceae; genus Camellia; species Camellia sinensis. Next base: position 3,231 of record NW_021038433.1, on the reverse strand, counting down.
CACTTGTGGCTGCTTCTAGTCTAAACTAGCAAGAGACATGTATGCCCTAACTAAATCTACATACTATCACCACTACAGAAAGACAAGGCCATATAATTAGTCATGTGGTGAATCTTGAGCACTACAATTAGAAGACATGTATCAGGATCACATAAAAATGCCTCCGAATGAAATTGAAGGGCAATATCTACTCAAATACCAAATGAAGGCAAGGTACCCACTACAGAGGGTTCAGTTTCACTTTTTTTCATTTGTTGCCCACATTAATCTATCAAGAAATGATGATAAATTCCTTGAACACAAAAAATGAAAAAAAAAAAAAAAGCACTATTTGTTTTTGTTAGCTTACGGTCCCAACAAGGGGCATAAGCAAGCAACTAAAAGGAGAAGAAGGCATAGGTATTGTCTTGTCAAGGGATGAAACACGACCGCCTCAAAATTACTGTTCCCAAAAAGAACAGTACCGCAACAATGTCTACAGAAGGCAGACTACAATTAAATTAGAATGGATTTGAACGTTAACTTATAATCCTACAAGTGAAGAAGCAAACAGTGGACTATGATTCAATTTTATTTACACAAGTCACAGACCGCTTAGAATGAATTACAGCAATACCCATTTTCTGATATTGCAGAAGCAACTGAATCATCCAAAGTCCCTGAATTTCAAATACAGTTGTGCTGCCATAATCCAACAATATGGAAGCCCTACTCAGTATTAAACACTTTTGCCCACTGCATCAACGGGGAAAAATATCTTAATCTCTTGGGGAAAAATATCAGTGTTAAACATTAAGATAGCTAATTAAAATTATTCTGCAAAAAAATTACAAAGCAATACCTTTGAAGTAAATATTTTTGTAATCAACCCAAGAACTGGGGCAAGACTAAGTTTTTAATCCATGACTTGACCTGGGAATTATCATTTAAGCAAATGTAAAGAATCAAAACATTGGAGCCCTTGGACAGCATGCTTTCCGGCTGGTAAAAATCATTAGAGTTGACCGTAGAAATATTTGGGGAATAAATAACAAACACAAACACTAGAACAAAAGATATAAAAGTCATTAGAGCACAGCTAACCTGCAAGACCCAGTTCACAAGCCTTTTTTGCAACCTAGGCCAGCCCCCAGCATAACACTAGGGTTTGATGTATTTGTATAGCTCATGATAGCAGCAATGAACAAAACACTAACCGTGATTAAGCTCCACCAGCTTGTTCCGTGGACAAAAAACTTTAAACCACTTTGTTTTGTATCTCTTTTGGCATAGGCAAAGCCCTACATCTAATTAAAACATTACATAACAACTAGCAGCAAAAGGTATAACACGATGGCAACACACCAAAAACACAATAATAAATTTCAAAGTCCAATCAAGTTTATCCCATATTGCGTCCTTGGTAATTAGAAAATATTCTTTGATGTAGTCATTCTGCTGACATCGCCAATAGTACACTAACACATGTTTGATGTTCATTACAACAGAAAACATTTGCAATAAAAAACAAAGAAAAAGAAAAGCAAATTCGTAAACTGATTTCAAACTAAAACTACTAGAATTATAATGAAGCAAATTTAATCAGGCTATGAAAATCAAAAGAAGTTCAATGCTCAAAATGGCTTTAACAGTTACGTTGAACTCCAACTTTGTTGTCAAGCAAGAATGCTAGTCTGCTTTCATTTCCTTTCAAAGGAACCCGGTCGTGTGGTCTGTCAATAAGAGTAAGTATGGTGAGATGTATGCTAACAAATAACAAATTTGCATTTGTGTGGCGTGGAGTTTTGAAGAAGGGCACAGAGCACACACCTCTTTGAGCACAGAAATTACAAGGTTCAACATCCACAAGGTCTAGATGTACATAGGATGAGTATACTCTTTCTTGCTGTGGTGAAATTAGGGGAAGAAGTAATTATATCCAGCAGAATACTTTAAAAAGCAAATTATCAATTTGTAATGGAGAGTCTTGCCTCATTATAGTCACAAACATGTTATATGCATTTAATATGCTTCAATCATTGCACCCTGAATCTCACACAAAAGAGTGTTACCTTGTGAATAAATATATATCACAAGCACCAGGACAAGACAGACATCATATTATCAATATCATTGTCTTTGGGTTTCATCCACATTCAAACAAACACACATGAATGTTGAAAGTCTCAAGTATCCTCATTTCTTTCCAGTCAATCTAGATATTGCAAAGTAACATGATCTACAAGAACGAACCCCATTGTTGCACCATACTCGGAGACATATTAGCAATGGTAGCCCTATTAGGCTTAACGGAATTTTGCCACAACCCTCTTACCCTCACTACAAATAAGGACATAACGAAACATTAAGATCTTGTTTGGTTTATGTATCTCAAGATAACAATTTTTGAGAAAAAAATTCCAAAATTTTGTTTGGTTCAGTTTTTTTGAAAATTTTTTTCCAAAAACACTTCTCTCTTCCTACACATCAATCAATCATTTTTTTTCTCTCTTCTTTTCCTCCTTCTCAATTAAAGAGAATTGACTTCTTTTTATTCAAAAATACAGATAGAATTACAGAACTTGTATTATAGAGAAACCATAACTACTTCTAACTCGCTAACCTAACCATAACTCAATCCTAAACCATCAACTGCAATCTACTCTCCCAGTTCTAACAAACTAACTTAATAACAACTTGCAACTTTAGTTGAGCTGGACCTACTATAAGCTGTTGCAGAGCTTTTAAGTGCTGCTGGTGCACTCTTGCAGAGTTAGCTTGAGCCTCAATCTGAAGATTATGCTTAACATCTCCCCGCAACTGAGAGAAGTGGGAAACAACCTGAAGTTTGCCCTGAAGGTATTGAAATTTGGAAACTGAGAGAGGCTTTGTGAGAATATCGGCAATTTGGTCAGTTGACAGCAATAATGAACAAATAGCAATTTCTTGGCAGCATTTTCTCACGAACAAAAATGTAATCGACTTCAATATGCTTAGTTCTAGCTATGGAAGACTGGATGTGAGCCAAGGCAATTGCAGACAAGTTATCAACCCATAAGGTAGGAACAGCCACAGAGACATGAAGTTCACTAGAAGCATGCCAGCGCACTCAACTCAGCAGATACCTGAGCCTAAGCAAGATAATTCTGGCCTCAGATGAAGATCGGGAAGACTTTTGGTTGCTTTTTTTAGCACACCAAGAGATGAGATTGGGACCAAGAAACACACCAGTAACCTGTGGTTCTGATGTGT
>NW_021038431.1:0-15788 GCF_004153795.1 Camellia sinensis | reverse complement strand
ATCTCTTTTCCTACGTGGCAACCCTTTTTGATTGTCTTTCGTGTTTCTATTTCCATCCATTTTTATTTGTTTGATTAATTAAAAATGAAAATTAATGTCATGGCTTATGATAAATATTTGAATTCCAAAATTCGCTCCATAAGATAAACATATACAAACTGATAAATAATTTAGGAAAATTATTTCACTGGTATACAGATAAAGATAAATTAAAATACTTAATTTCATAACTTATAGATTATTTAAAATTTCTTCCCATAAATAAGCATTAAAAATTGATAAATAATTTATGAAAATTAATTTCATGGCCTACTGAAAAAATAACAAGTTAAAAAATTGAATTTAAAAAAAAAATTACTCATGTTTTTTACCTTTCACTTTGTACTTAATTAATTTCATTATTAAATAAACATATAAAAAATCATAAAATTAATTTTATGGAAATTTATTTCATGACATTTTAGATTAAAAGATAAAATTTTAAAAAATTATTTGCATAATAATTTTATGATTATAGATAATAACCATATAAGATTGATAAATAATTTATAAAATTAATTCCATGGTCTACAGATAAGATTACTAATTGAATTTACAAAAAAAAATTAAATAATAAATTTAGATAATTTTTTGTTAATCCATATCTATCAAACATATCTATCTATAATCTTTATTTTAGTTTACTTATATTTTTTTTCTCCTTTTATCACATATTATCGTCTTTTTATTTTAAATTTTTTTATTCTGTGAATTACTCTTATCTATACTTCTTATCTCTCTTAACCTAATACTCATGATTTTTTATTTATTTGTTATTATCTACCAAAGTGATAAAAGATACAATATATAAAAAAGAATGGGTTGGCTATGAATTGAGTAGAAGAGTATTATAATTAAATATGAAGCTGTAATGGGGAAGGCAATAACAAAAATCTGACAAATTATTTTCCGTCACTAAATATTTATCGCAAGGTAAATAATTTGATATTCTTTCTTTCTTACACTATAGTCTGATACAAATTATTTATGGTTAGCAAGTGATTGTTACTATTATGCCTAACAATCTTTATAAATTAACATTTTTTATGTATATCATTTTTTATTGTGAATTTTGTAGATTAATTATTGTTAACATCAACCAAGATGGCCTAACATCATGACTTGCTGCTATTAAAATATATTCAAGATTAGAATAATTTATATATTCACAAAATATATATAGTTTATTTTTTCGTGCAATCGCACGGGTTACGGCTAGTTTAAGTAAATAAAAAGTGAATTCCAATTAGTAGTAGGTATATGAATAAAACAATCAGATTGTATTGAATTAAGTGGTAAAGCCATGGCCAGTTTGGCTTTTATTAGGCTATACTAGAATCCAAATGGTTTATCATCTTCTAAAATTTAATTTGTGGTTTACTTTAATATAATAAACTAGTTTACAAACTGCAATAATAAATTATTAATCCACTTGACACATGATTTTCTTCATCTGTCTTTATTTTATGAACAAAATATTACATATTAAATGTTCTAATTTCTAAAATCAAATTGATTAGTGCTAGTTAGTCATGCAGGAGTCCCCAAAAAAATTAAGTATATTTTACAATATCTATATAATAAGACAGAACGGTTTTTGAAAATATGTTAGAGACAATTGTCGCTACTAAGACATTTCAATGACTATGATTCATTTGTCTATTTAAATAGTGGTTGAGATGACGCCCCTTAAATATATATAATCAATCCCTTCCGACCACTGTTACAATATCTGTTCGTTTGGAGTTCAACCTAATGAAGTAATGATGGTTGGGGATAACTTACAGATGATGTGAGTTCTGCTCATATTCTCTCTCCAATAAATTTGCAGCCAATATTTGTTAAGTAACATTTCTGATTCATTTTGAGGTGGCTGAAGAGATAATTTGAAAATTATGAGAATTTAGGAATGAATATTTACAGATTTTTGACAAAACCACTACATTTGATTATATATATAGTATAGATAAGCATGTTTCATTTTCATTTTTATTTTTAAAAAAGAAGTTTCTTTCAATTTTATTTTTCTCATTTTAAAAAAAAAGTCAAATTCCATGGATAAAATGTCATTGTTGTTACGATTTGACAACCTTTTCATAAAAATAAAAATAAAATAACTATTTTGTTTAATAATTTTTGGCGACCAAAAGTTTGGTCGCCAAAGATCAAAAATAAAATTTTTTATTTCCCTTCGACACCAAACAATTTAGTAGGCAAAAGTAGGTCTACAGCGACCAAAGTGGATTTTGTCGCTGAAAAGATAGTTTTGGCGACCAAAAGTTTGGTCGCCAAAGATAAAAAATAAAATTTTTTATTTCCCTTTGGCTACCAAACAATTTAGTAGGTAAAGGTGCGTCTACAGCGACTAAAGTGGATTTTGTCGCTGAAAAGATAGTATTGGCGACCAAAAGTTTGGTCGCCAAAGATAAAAAATAAAAATTTTTATTTCCCTTCGGCTACCAAACAATTTAGTAGGTAAAGGTGCGTCTACAGCGACTAAAAGTAAAATTAGTCGCTAATGGAGATATGTTTAGCTACTAAAAATTTTTTTAGTGGCCAATTGTAGTATTTTTAGCTACCAAATTTATTTTAGTCGCCAATAATTAGCATTCCCCTACTAAGAAAAATTAGTAGCTAAAATGTTGACTTTTGCCGACTAAAATTAATTTTGGTAGCCAATTCCCACACTTTTGGCGACTAAATTTTTTTTGGTAGCCAAAACTGGTCACCAAAAATGTGTTTTCTTGTAGTGTGGTGATGAGATGGACAGATAAGCAACATTGAACAAATATTGGTGAATATATACATGAGATGTGTACAAACATATGAGATTTGAACAAATAGTTAAACAAATAGATGACACGTACATTTGGACAGATAGATAACATTTAGATACATATGTGACACTTGCATAAATATACAGATAATTTTGGTCATTCAAAGCTTTCCTTCTTTTGGTTTCTTTCCTTTTGAAACTAATAGTTTAAAATAGATAGTCTTTACATGATGACTACTCCATCCTAGGACAAGAGTTTTTGTAGGTAAACTCATAGTTCTGGTATTGTTTCAGTCATTGTACGTAATTTTGTTCTTGGAAAAATTCTAAACAAGTGAAACAATTATATTATAAATAAATAAAAAAAAATTTTGTGCAACTTTAACATATAAGAAATACTTGCAGTACAAAAATATAATATTATTTTTCTGCTTTCCAATTGAAATATAATTTCCCCTTTGTTTTTTTTTTTTAAAACTTTTTTTGGGTAATGAATGGGCAATTGTTAGATCTAAAAGAGAAATATATATATATATATATGTGTGTGTGTGTGTTTAATTTAAGTGAAAATTGTTAAAAAGTCCAATCTAAGGGATATAAGGTATTAGGTTTAGTTTAGGTCGAAGATCGTATGCAGAAGTCGTTCAAAGTGGTGGCAGAAATGAGAAGATGAAGGTGGTTGTACAGGCATTCGAAGTCGGAAATGGGTGGCTTTATGACAGTGTAATTGTAAAGTTGAAATCATTTTTTTCCTTCGATGAACTTAAAAAGGAGGTTGGTAAAAGAGGTATGGAGGAAGTAAGAGTCAGAGAAGGAGGAGGAAGGGTAGCACTGCTAACTTTTAAGTCCCAGCAACATAAAAAGGAGGCTACAACCAAGCTACAACAGTGGATGCTAGAATGGTGTGATTCTATTACAGATTGGGACAAAGGCAAGTATGTTGAACAGGAAAGGTGTGTGTGGCTAACATGTACAGGTGTACCACCAAATTTGTGGAGCGTTAGTACTTTTACAGACATTGGCAAGCTGTGGGGTGAAGTTGTTCAATTTGATGATGCCATTACTACGCAAAATTCTTTTAAGTGGGGAAAGGTGCGTGTGATTACTTCCACAATGGAGTTCATCAATACGGTGATCCATGTTGAATGTAATGGAAGCCTATTCCTAGTTAGAGTGTGTGAGGAGATCCCAACAGCAGGTGAGCCGTGTCATTGCAGTAGTTCTTACATGGAAAATGAGGTCACTGGTCCTATGGCTCAAGATGAAGTGGATCAACTGTCGAAAAATGGTGAGGCAGACAAGGAAGAACATGAAGATGAACACATAAGGAAGGAGGAACAGGTTATGGTGGACTGCGATGCAGGGGAAAAAGTTGAAGGTAATGAGTGCCTATCTGTCTCAGCCGTAAAGGAAACAGAGGATGGCATGGGAAATCAAAAAGTCAGAGGAGGTAGTCTGGAGGGTAGGTTGGTGAGCACGGCAACTCCAAGAAATGAAATTCAAATTGTGGAAGACCATGTTTGTACCCCTGGGTTTATCAGAAGCCTAAGTGGGCCAGAGAGTTTAAGGCCTAAACTAAATATAGAGGTGGTGCTGGATGGGCTGCAGGATAGGGTCCAGGAGAATAGGCCCATCACGGATTATTCAAATCTCAGTGACTGTGTAGCCCAAACTCAGCTTAGGTCCAGTGTTCAACAAGAAGATAAGCTAAGAGCAACAGTCCAAGTTAACCCACCAAGGAAAGGTAAGCCCATCCAAGCAATGGTAGATAGTTGTAATCTGGATGGTGCTAATCTGCGTAATAGGTCAAAACCGAACAAAAAACAGATCAAGCACAAAGAAGCGATGCGCAGTAAATGCTTCAAGAAAGGAGCTATCTTCAGAGCAGCTGCAGCTGCTATATCAATGTCAGTAGAGCAAAGTCTCAACACTAGGAGGAGAAACAAATTATTAAGTGAAGCCCAAGCTACCATGGAAGTTGGGAAAATTCTGGGATTGGATTTTGAAGGTAAGGAGACTGAGGTGATGGGCAAGTTGGCTGAACTCGAAGTGAAGGATAAGGAGAGAGTGAAAGGGAAAGCTGTTGTGCCGTAAGTCTGGTAAGGACTCAAGGGTGGAATTTTACAAGAGATGTGTAGTTTCTATATGATTTTATTATCATGGAACATTAGGGGTCTGCGAAGACCCGAGAAGAGATCAAAAGTAAAGAGTCTAGTTCGGGTGAGGAAGGCAGACGTCCTTCTGTTACAGGAAACTAAGAGAAGCTCAGTAGATGCTAATTTTGTGAAGTCCTTATGGCCGTGGGAGGAACTGGAGTACATGGAGGTGGGTGCAGAAGGAAGTGCTGGTGGGTTGCTATGCTTGTGGAATCCACAGATTTTTGAGCTTAAGGAGTGCTGTAGTGCTAGGAGCTTCGTGATTTTAGCAAGTATGGCCCATCATACTTTTAATTGTACTATTATTAATGTGTATGCACCTAATGATGTACTCAAAAGAAGGAAACTTTGGGAGTCCCTAGCAACACTGAATCAGTCCTACCTAAGCCCTTGGTGCATAGGTGGTGACTTCAATGAAATCAAATTTAGGAGTGAAAGAAAAGGGTGCTCTAGAAGGGAAAGAAGGATGAAGGATTTTAATGATTTTATTGATAAATTGGAGCTGGTAGATATGCAAATGCTAGGCAGGCAGTTTACTTGGTGTAATGCGATGGATGGGAATAGATGGAGTGGAATCGATAGATTTTTAATCGATCCGAGGTGGCTGGAAAAGTTCAAGTTTAAACAGTGGGGACTGCCTAGGTGTATCTCTGATCACTGTCCACTACTTCTTATGGAGGATGAGAGGGATTGGGGCCCAAAACCATTTCGATTTATTAATGCATGGTGTTGGCATCCCAAATTCAAAGCAGGAGTGAAGAACTGTTGGGAAGGATACCAGGTAAGTGGTTGGGCTAGTTTCAGACTTTTGAAAAAGTTGGGTAATTTGAAAGTCCATCTGAAGAGGTGGAATAGTGAAGTCTTTGGCAACATTGAGGAGAAGCTGAAAAAAGTAGAGGAGGAGCTGCACGAGTGGGATCTGATAGCTGAAGAAAGGAATTTACAGGATGCTGAGTTCAAAAGAAGGGTAGAACTTAGAAAATTAGTTTGGGATCTAAGTAAGAAGAAGGATTGGCTGTGGCTTCAAAAATCTAGAAGGGTCTGGGCTGAAAATGGGGATAAAAATACCAGATTTTTCCATTTAATGGCAACCAAAAGGCAGAGGAAAAACTTGTTAGACTCAGTTAATGTGAATGGTGTGATTCAGGATGAGCCTGGGATGATTAACGGGCAGTGGAAAGGCATTTCAAGTTCCTTTTCAATGAGGATTGGAAGAGTAGACCAAAGCTGTCAGGTTTTTTTGCCTCAATCAATCCAACTGACTCAGCTGAGTTATTAGAGGCAGTATTTTTGGAAGATGAAATTTGGGAAGCAATAAAAGATTGTGATAGGAATAAAGTGCCGGGGCCAGATGGCTTTAATCTAAAATGTATTCAAAAGTGTTGGACCATCATGAAAGGTGAGTTTGTGCAATTGATGAATGAGTTTCATTCTAACGGGAAGTTAGCTAAAGGAATAAATAGCTCATTCATTACTTAATTCCTAAGAAGGAAAACCCTGTGAGGTTGGGAGATTATAGGCCTATAAGCTTGATTAGCTCCATATACAAAATTGTCGCTAAAATCTTATCAAAAAGGCTTAGGAGAGTGTTGCCCAAGATTATTAGTGAAGTTCAAACTGCATTCTTGAGCAGTAGACATATTATAGATGGGGTTCTGATTGCTAATGAAGTGATGGATTGGTAGAAAAGGTTAAAGAAGAAAGGGTTCATCCTAAAGCTGGATTTTGAAAAGGCATATGACTCCGTAAATTGGGAGTTCTTGTATTCGATGATGAAAAATTTCGGGTTTGGAGAGAAATGGGCGGGGTGGATGAAGACCTGCATATCCATAGCTCGAATTTCAGTGCTAGTTAATGGGTCACCTACTTCTGAGTTTTCTCCCATGAAAGGTCTTAGGCAAGGAGATCCTCTTTCTCCGTTCCTTTTTAATATTGTAGCGGAGGGTTTGAACATTCTCTTGGAAAGAGCTAAGGAGGTGGGATTGATTAGAGGAGTATCTGCAGGTCCAACTGAGTTGAAAATTACACACTTGCAGTTTGCCGATGACACCATCATTTTTTGTGAAGCTGAGTGGGAGGAAGTTGTAGCCGTGAAAAGAATTTTAAGGTGCTTTGAGGTGATGTCTGGACTCAAAATAAATTTCCACAAAAGCAAGGTGTGTGGGGTAGGCGTTCAGGATGATATTGTACAGGTCTTCGCAAAGAAACTAAATTGCCTAAGTCAGAAGTTGCCAATGAGTTATCTGGGGTTGCCATTAGGAGCAAATCCAAGGAGAAAGGCTGCTTGGAAACCTGTGATAGTCAAGTTTAAGAGCAAGTTAGCTTTTTGGAAGAGGAGGTATCTATCTTTTGCTGGAAGATTAACGTTGATCAAGTCCATTTTGACAAGCTTGCCAGTTTATTTCTTATCCATCTTCAAGTTGCCAGTGGGCATTGCAAAATTGCTTCACAAAATTCAAGCTAACTTTCTTTGGGGAGGGTCGGAAATTAGGAGGAAAGTGCACCTAATTAGCTGGAAGGAGATATGCCTAAGTAAAAATAAGGGTGGGCTAGGGGTAAGAAACCTAAGCTAGGTTAATGAGTGACTACTAGTTAAATGGTGGTGGAGGTATGGAAATGAGGAGGCAGCTTTGTGGAAAAAAGTGATTTGTAGTAAGTATGGCGGTGTAGGTGGCAGGTGGTGCCCCTTATTTATTAGTTCGGTGGGGCTGTCGTATACGTGGAAAGGCATAATATCAGTGGCTGAAGTTAACACTGCTCTGCGAGAATTTTTCTTGCAAAATTTCAGGCTAGTTGTTGGAAATGGCAGGAGATTGCATTTTTGGTCTGATAAGTGGTGTCACAATCAAAATCTGAGTGTGTCTTTTCCCAGATTATTCTCATTATCAGTTGAAAAGGACGGAAAGCTGGTTGATTTTGTACATAGAAGAGTGTCAGATTCAGATTGGAACCTGGTCTTCAGACGTCCCCTCCTAGCATGGGAAGTGGAGGAAGTGCAGAAACTTAATGATTTCCTGCAGAATGCACCTAGGCTCAATGAAGGGATGGTAGATTCTTGTTCTTGGGTAGCTCACCCGTCTGAAGAGTTCACTGTGGCATCAGTGTGGAAGTGGATGGAAGCAAGTCAAGGGGTAGATATTACAGTTACTAGGTGTATTTGGATCAATTTAGCCCCTCCCAAAGCTCAATTCTTGAGTTGGCTAGCGTGGAGAGGAAGGTTAAAGTGTTCTGAATTTTCCCTTATTTTGTTATTCAGAATTTTTTTCATAGGAAAAATGACTAATCAGATGAATGAATGGTTTGTCATTACTGACACAATAACACTTGATAGCCTTTAGCTAGCATGGGTAGGGAATTAGAGATCTTGTCCTTGAAGCATGGGCACTTTGAAAAACATGAAGTACTCGTACCAGAACTTTTAATGATACTTTTATATGCGTACTAGGTACACAAAACACATACCCAAATTTCTTTCATTAAATTTTGTTTGTATCCCATAAGTACCTAATATATACTCAAGTAGTACTTCAACCAAAATAATATTTTCTTTCGTATAAGTGAAAGTAGTTTCATTTGACTTTTTCCTATAGTTAACAAGATTTTAAAATTAAGCTTTGTCTAGTAGGTTCATTAACATATGACATTTAACTTTGCTTTATATCTTACTTTCGGCATTAAACTGCAAGTTGTAGGTAGGTTAGAACCTTAACCAACAAAACAATTTAACTAATTTTTGCATTACACTAAATTAAAAATAAATATTTTTACAAACATACCCCGCCTTACCCGCACTCTACATTTTTTTAGATTATGCCATATCGACGTACCCATATTGTACCAATGCCTGTATATGTGCTTCATAGAATCTTGTTGATTGTACTCTTACGTTTAACAACATTGGTTGAGGACAATAGGTGAATCCTAATCATTTAATTCGGAATTTCGAGTACACTACACCTAGATTCAAAACTAGAAATCAATTTCACTCAAAAGGATCCCCAACTATCAAATCCTCACTTAGAGTGCACCTAATTTTGAAACCAGATAACAATTATGCAAGAAGTACATAATCGCATAACCCAAGACAAACAATGCTTCATAATTAGTTTTTTTTTTTGTTAACAACACTGTTCTTTTCATATACTACCTTGATGAATTCCTGATCAAAAACAGTCTCTGCCTCAAAGTCTGGTGCTGTATTTCAAACAAGTGGAAGCTAACCTTGTTGCAAAGGGGAAAACTTAGGGATCATGGAAATTTTTTCATGAAAATGATCATGAAAAAGTTATAATTCTTGGATTACCTTGATTAGTGTATGGTATTTTATTTTAAGTGTAATTCAAGGGTCACAAAGCTTTCATGATTATTTTCATGAATGGTTTTTCATGATACCTACCATTGCTGAAAAAAAACCCGAAAAAGAAAAAGGGAAAAAAGAAGAAGCAATGTATACTCTAGATTCATTTTAATGTTGGTATCCTCATACAAAAATCAAATTCAAACCACACGTTATATCTTTTAATAAATTACGGTGTTTGAGTTTTATAAGAAATATAAAAATGAAAGTGAGAGTTTCTCTTCATGTGAGTAACACTGAGTAAATGGGTACCAAATCAATCACAAAATATAATTTTGATTATGCATTTTAGATGGTGAGATACTATATTATGGAGACGGTTTCACTCAAATTACTTTATTGTAAGAACAAAAATTACATTCGAAGTCTCTGTAATTTGTCTCTTATGTCAATTTTCTATATGCAGTTCATTGTATTAATTTTGTGATTTAATTTTTCATATAGTATTAATTTAATCCAATTGATAATATTTACTATAAAAAAATAAAAATAAAAAAGCAAAATCAAGAGCAAAATGATAAATTAAATGAAATATTTGAAATTGTATATACCAACTCTTCAACCACTTGACATGAGATGAGACCTTCGTATCACCCGTTTGACAAATCAAGCAATTATAATGGTAGCAAATGGACGACTCGTCATCTTTAAAAGAGAGGCTTTTTGCAGTTTTGAAGGACAATTTCAAATTGTATGCCAATTCTTTAATTGTTTTGAGGAATCAATGGATCATTTTGTCATTGATTTTAGTTTAATTTTACAAAAAAATTCTTATTAATTGAATTATACTAACATAATATGAAAATTTTAACGATAATGTTATTAGTGGGACTAAATTGACACAGATATATATTAAAGGGAACTCTGGTGCAATTTGTTGTTATTGTAATTTTTGTGATCAATTCAATGATCCATAATGCTATATTTACCACCCATCTACTTATATTACATTTCAAATATCATTTCATGTGATACAATCACAACTATTAATGCAATGGGTCTCACATAAATTTCATTAATATCCTATGGTTGTGATTGTGCAATATGAAATGATATGTGAATTGTGGTATGAATATATGATAAATGTAGTACTATTATTTTATGATTGGTTTTGTGTATCTGAACTTAGATGAAGATATAAACTCAGAGGAGCACGAATTCATATAGATCATTATGATTCCAGAGCTAAGTCGAGTTTCCAAGGCTGTTTAGATTATCAACTAACAAGGAGGGCTCACTTTCCAGATTCTATGAAGGGAAACCAAACTCGGAAGAATGGGAGTTGTTTCTCAAAAGACCTTTGTATGAGTGGGAAATGATTATTGAGGCTTCAAGATTGGCTATCACTTTGAACTCTGCTCCAAACCTGGGACAGGGGTGTACAAATTGTCCTACCTGGAATGGTATAGTTGTAGGAGGATTTAAGGTGGATTATTTGTATAAATTTTGTGACACATTGCTTGGCCCACAGATCAGAGTTTGCAAATTTGTGTGGAATAAGGATATCCCCCCTAAGGTACAATTTTTTGGATGGTTGGCTTGAAAAGAAAGAGTCAAGACATCTATGTTTCTACACAGAATTGGTATTCTGAATAGCAATGCAGCTAATGTGTGTGTGTTTTGCAAGAATGAACCTAAATCAGTTGTTCATCTATTGCTCCAATGTTGCCCTTTCTCCTAGTGTGTTTGGTCTGAAATGATGCAGTGTTGGGGAGTTGAGTGGGCAATACCTAGAATTGTTTCCATTGGTGGTCTGGTGGAAATTTCAAGAAGGAAAATAGGTTGTGGAGGGGTTGTTTAGTTGTATTTTGGTCTCTCTGGAAGCTTAGAAATGAGTGTGTCTTTAATGGGGCTCAGCCTAAGGGATATGATTTTTGTGAGCTTGTCAAGATTAAAATAGCATTATGGCTTAAAACTTCAATCCAAGGATTTCATTACTCAGTTAATGATATTGTGCACAAACTGAGACAGATAAGGGGCTGCATCTGACTGTTGCTGGTTTAAGAATGAGAAGCAGAGCTTGAGTTAATGTCTGAGGAGCGGAGCTTGAGGAACATTGAGTTTGGTGGTTGGGCTGTGTGGTGGTGGTGGTGTTGTTTTTATTACATTGAGTTTGTTGCTGTTGTTTTTGTTTCTTTTTGTTGGTTCCTTACCAATTTTGAGGCTTGTGCTAGCAAGTGACTATGTATTTTTATTAGTGCCAACCTAGTTGGGATCTTGAAATTTTACTATGATACTCTTTGCACTTTCTCCCCATTTATTGATATAATTCATACTTTGAATGCTTGTTTTCATCGATAAAAGCTTTTCTTTTGTAAATATATATATATATATATATAAATGATTCAAGAGCTAAGTATCCCAAAAATACATCAATATTCTAAGTATATTTCTGAATACATATACATACATATATATTGTGGGAGGTAAAATTTGAGGTACATGTCATATATCACTAAATCAACTTGTCATAACACGTGTGTCAGCAAATCATGAGACATATTTTTGTCGACACCACTAGCAGCCTTCACATATTAATAGTATAAATCGATAGATAGAAGATATATATATTTATTTCAAAACTATTCTGCTATCAATAATAATTGAGTCAAATAAATTACCAATAAGTCTTTTTTTTTAGAATTATTACCTATTAAGTTTTATTAATAAATTCATCAAGTGATAAATCTATCAGTCTCTCTTATTTTAATGAATAAATTTACAGTAATAAATTTATCAATCAGAGCTTATACCTAACTAAGTCTAATAGGACTAATTGATGATAACTACTCTATAACATATTGATTAAAATAACTCAAAATATCAATGCATTGCAATATGTCTTCTTCCTTTTTGGCCTTCATATATAGCTCCCTCCTTTGCTTCTTCCCAATTCAAAATCGTCTTCTCTCTCTCTCTCCAAACATTAAATCTTTCTGTATATTGATACAAAACACAAAACAATAAAGAGATGGAACATACAAATCTACCAGTAGCAGCCAGAAGGTTATGGCACATAGTACGTGTGTTGTACTTCATGGTAAGGAAGGGCATATCAAAACGAAAATTGATGGTTGATCTCAACATGATGATGAAACGGGGCAAGATTGCAGGGAAAGCCATACACAACCTCATGTTCCACCACAACCACCATTCCTCCACCTTCAACCGCCAATCACACGACCGACACCTGTCCTTCTCCGCCCCACACGAATACGAGTTCAGCTGCAGCAACACAAATTATTTTTGTCTCTAAAAATTTGTCTTTAAAATCTTAATTTCTTGTAGTGCACCGACGATGACATAATGACCGTTGACGCAGTTAAAAAGGCGTTGGAGATGATGAACAGTGAGGCAGGCTCGTCGGTGTTGCCGGATTTCTTGCAGAGTCCGATGATGGTGCCTGACATGTTGTACAGTGAATTGTCGTCACCGGCATTGCCGGGGTTTGGACCGAGCCCAATGGTGAGGCAGCTGAGGATAACGGACTCACCGTTTCCGTTACGGGACGTTACACAGTGGCTCTACGTTGAAAACTTAACTCTTGCTTGTGTTCGTTACATTATAACGTCCTGAATATGAAAAAATAAAAATAATAAATTTATATAATGATTTGAGGAAACAAAACACAGTGGCTATTGTTATTTGCTGAAACTCCTGCTTGTGTTCGTTACATTATAACGTCCTGAATCAACTTGATGTTATTTTTTTGATTGCACTTTCGTAAAGCCTACCATTGCCCTCTTCTTTGGCTTTTATGATTATATTTGTGTTCCCTTCCACTATAGAGGTGTCCCCTTTTAGTACATCAGCAAAAGATCTGTGCCCCACATATGTAGCTTTGCCCTTGATATTAGTTGTATCCAAGCATCTTCTGGTATCCTGAGACTTTCTCTTGCTCTGTTCAGTTCTGCTATTCCTATCATAGGTAGCCATTTTGACCACAAACATCATATCATCCACCAAAAGGCCATTCGCTTTTTGGATGGTAACAGATGCAGCTATACGACAGTCATAAAGCACAAACCCGAATCTTAAGTTTGTCGTTTTCCTTCTTTTAAAAGGGATGAAAGCATCCTTCACGATCCCAAACTTGGTAAAAAGTTTGAACAAAGCTTTGGCGTCCATTACTGATGGAATGTTACCTACGAATACAGTGAAGAAACCATGTTTTCCTTCCTTACTCTGAGCGCCACCGCCTCTCCACTATCTTGCCACTGGAATCTAGCAACTATTTACTTGCACCATCCTCTCTCTTTTTTTTTTTACACAACTCTCTATATTAAACAATGCACAACATGATTCCTCAAATTATTTAATTATACAAGACAATCACTTTGTAAATGCTAATCACGTACAATGCACGTGCACATTTGCTCATTACATATGTAATGACTTGAAAATTAAATTTTGAAATTAATGTTGTTGTCTAATAATAAAGTTCCTTTTGTATTTGGTTTCTGAGAAGACAATAAAACATATTTGAAAGCTTTTCAAAGCCTCTAGACATTCATTTTCAAAACTTGAACATTTTCCTTCTCTTTCTTATCGTGTAATAATTGTGTTTTTCAACTTTTGTTACTTTGAAAGAAACAATAATGAGAAGATTTTGTTTTCCAATTTTTGAAATTAGTATTAATTGGTATAGCCGTTGAATATGACCGTTGCCATTTTGAAATTTGAATTTCTAACGGTCAAAATTTGTCTCTATATATTCTAAGACTTTTCTTCTAACATTTTTATACAGAACAATTTAGCATTATATTTTCCGTTTAGACTTATCTCCACCATCTAACCTTAAGGTGAGCATAGTATTACGTATGTTTCAGTTGATGCGTATTTCTTATTTTTTTCATAATATTAAATATATTTAATTTGCCACTTTACTTTGTGTTGATACTATAACAAATTAGAGCATTTGTGTATATATTAAAATGTTTTTATTTTTATTTTCTATTATTGTCACGTATCTTGTTCCTTTGAACTGTGCTACGAGCCTTAAATCCTTTTACACATGTTTCGTATCTTTTTAGTTTTTATTTTACTATTTTTGGTTTAAATAAAGTTCGTGCATTTTGATTTTTCTTTATTGAGTATATTTGAGTATGTTTGTAAGACATAAAAGATTTCACTTTAGGATCCATATTCTATTTTTGTATTTATATCTTACCTAATTCACTTGACGTTAACGTGAGTTTGACTTATTTTTTTTGTAGTCTCAAACTATTTGTTGTTATCAATATTACTTTGTGATTGCACAGTCGCACAAGAGAAATGGATATTGTCATATATGGTGACGGTACGACCATGTTTAGAGATGAAGAATTAAGAGACATAAGTGAAGTTGAAAAATGGCTAAATTTTATTGAAGTTTAGTGTTTATTGAAAACTAAAGACCATGGCAAGCAAGTTGGGAAGCTTAAGATTTTGGCTGATGGAAAACTTGAAATCAACTGTAATTGTGTTCCTGATTGTCAACAAGGCAAGTGATCTCTCTCTCTTCCCCTCTCTCTCTCTCTCTCATTCACACACACACACACACATCGCTTTTCCTTTTTCCAAGCTTACACTACAAGAAATATCACTTTTGGCTACCAAAATATTGGTCGCCAAAAGTCACTTATTTAGTCGCCAAAATGATTTAGCGACCAAAATTTTTCGTCGCTAATCTCGTCGCCTTTGCCCTGTCGGCGATAGTATTGGCGACTAAAATCTGTTTGGTCGCCGAAAGTGTACACATTTGGCTACTAAATTGGCTTTAGTCGGCAAAAGGTATGTTTCGCCTACTAAATAATTGGTCGCCGATAATCAGCATTTGGCTACGACTTTGAGTTTAGTCGGCAAAATATAGGTTTCTGCCACTAAATAATTGGTCGCGGAATTAGGCTTTTTGGCTACCAACCTGTTGTGGTCGGGGAAGGTTCACTTTTAGCTACTAAAGAATTGGTCGCCGAAAGTGCACATTTGGCTACTACTTTGAGTTTAGTCGGCAAAAGGTATGTTTCTGCCACTAAAGTATTAGTCACTAAAAGTGCTACCATAATTTTAGAATAACTATTATAGACCAAACATTTTTGTCACCAATACAATACATATTTTTAGTGACTAAGTAATTTTTGTCATTCTTACTTTTGCCCACTAAAAATTTCGTAGCCAAAAGCCTGCTCACATTCACTTCTTCATTTTTTGCCACCAAACATTTTAGTCGCCAAATGATACCATATTTTTTCCGTGACTAAAAAATTTAGTAGCCAATACTTTCTCTATCTCTATCTCTTTCTCAATTGTTTTAGCTACTAATTATTTGGTCGCAAAAAATTAATGGGTTATGTTTTTGCTACTAAATTCTTAGTCACCAAAACATTTGATTACATATTTAGCTACCAAAATATTTGGTGGCCAAATACTTTAACATTTTTTTTTTAAATAAAATATTTGGTGCACCTGTATCCATTATTAA
>NW_021038428.1:0-19221 GCF_004153795.1 Camellia sinensis | reverse complement strand
AGAGAGAGATGAGTGATTGTAGGACCAAACTATTTAAGAGATTGGATTTGGTGAGATGGGGAGTTAAATAATTAGGTTTGGTTGAAATATTGTGGCATATTTTATCAATTAAGTCGCATTTCTCATTTGCTACATACAAACCATAATTGCAATGATTACATTATTTAAAAATTGTAGATGAATTCATATATCAATTTAAATAAGTATTCTAATAGAAAACTTGAGCCAAGCATCAACATTCAGTAAGGGAGTACTTAATCGTACTAATTCTTTATTTTTTTATTTAAAAATAAATAAAATAAAAAAAACGATAAAGAAGGGAGGGAATATATAATAGTTATTTGCCAAATTATAGAGCTAACATCTTTTGTATTGAAATTGTAGGAGAAATGTAAAAATATCAATAGTAAATGAATGGAGTGTTATTCCAAGAGCATTAATAATTTCATTTATCAACGTAGATTTTATTCTATGTGGGTGAAAATTTATTTTATAGAATAATCGTCCATGTTAGAAAATCCTATAAATTCATAAAAATCTTGAAAAAATTTTATTTTTATCTATACTTTACCTCGATGATCAATTACATCATTAGACTTTCGAATAAATTTTAATTTTACCTTCAAAATTTTTGAAATCGTTTCAATTTGGGCTGCCTACCGTTAGATTTAACGGAAAAAAAGAAAAAAGAAAAAATTGGCATTTTCACTCAAATTTTGAAAAGAAAGATCCAAATCAATTCTCTCTTACTCAAATCCCTCCTGCCACCCTCCCTCTGTCTTCGCCTCTCTCTCCTCCACCCACCACCACAACAAGAGCCCTTTGCTCTCACTAAACATCAATCCCATCTATCAAACAGTAGTGCTGAGTTTAATTCTTTTGGAGTAGAGATCATTCTCTTCTCTTTCCATGCTCTTCAGCAGCTTTCCCTGGCTCGAATAATTTTTCTGCATGCTTTTTTAGATTGAGACTTGAAAATTAAGGGAATGAGTTGGCTGCAGAAATATATTTATCTGAGAATCTGTCTTTGGCTCCTGAATTGTGTTGTGCAAGTATGTACTAAGCCGGAGACATTTACCAACCAAGGCACAAATAAGTTGGCAACATAGCTCAAGTGAATTCATAGACACATAATAATTGGAAGCACGAATTTTTTTTTTTTTTTTTGATCAACCAAGAAAACTTTATTGATGAAGAGAAAAAACAACATACTGTACATCACAAAAGATAGAAGAGCCGAGTCGACAAGACCCTAAATTGGTGGAAACCAATAAAGGAAGCAAATAGAAGAACAGAGGATAACATACAACATTTGACAACCCAAAGAAGCTACAGCAGACACCAGCGCATAGGCGGCAACACCAGCAGCAGCCAGCCAACTTACTAGATTCAAACTGGCTGCACAGCATTGTGGAGACTTCTATGATCAAACTGATTAACCAGATTGGCCAGCAACAAGCAACAAGTTCAGAAGGCAAACTCTGTTGAGTCTTCCAACAACAGGGCTGCTCAGAACAATACCAGAACAGATTGCCAGCAAACTTCAGAACAACAGACACAGATTGGCATTCCTGAGAGACCCGCGAGACGAGATTGGCAGACCGCAAGGAACAGATTAGAGACTTCCAGATTGGAGACTAACAGAGGGCAGCATACTAGGGACCAACACCCCAGAAGCATACAAGCCAGCAGGCAGACCTATAGACAACGTCACTGATTCAGATTAGCCATCATATGCACTGAGTAGTGAAACTCTGGAGCCAGAATTTGGCCCAACACCAACTCATTTCACTATTTCACAAGTTCTTCATATTGGGTCTGATTCTTTAAAATACACTCATCTTAAACCTCCATACTGACCATAACATTTGCAATTGGCACAAGCTCAATCCTCCCAATGACTTCTTAAATTTTGTTTCCCAGCCACCATGAAGCAACCATCTACTGTATTGCAGGAATGACCAACAGATACTCCCACCATTGAAGCAAAGATGACAGACTTCCAATCTCAGAGCACTGCAGGAACAAATGATCCACGGACTTGGTTCATTTGCAAAAAGGACAGATTTCTCAATTACTACTTAAGGCCTAAACAACTCTGTAAAGAACTAATGGTTTTAACCTGCCCCTAAGCCACAGCTCAAAATTGAGCTTTTGGAGGGGCACAGCCTCTCCATAACAGATAAAGGACTGCATTTTGGGCCTTGAATCACTCATACATTTCCCCATGAGCCAAGTGATTGACCTGAAGGGATTGCAGTCCACCTGATAGAGTCTGGCCAGCTCCTCATTAATCTTTTGGGGGCATCTCCAGTCAAGTCTTGGCAGCCTTGAACTCCTTTCTCCAGCAAGAAGTGATCTTGAAAATAGGAACCTCACAATTTCCTGAGGTATCCCTCCCTGCATGAAGAGCTCAGATTCCCTGTCTTTATATCCACAGATAATCTAAAACAGCCTTGGACTCTACTTCAATTGAACATATCAGCAAGCCTTATCATGCCAGAAGATGAATCTACCCCATTTTCCTATCACAAGCTTGCAATTAGACGTAAAAATTCAAAGCAGCTCAGATTAGCCTTACACACTCAGGATATCACCAACACAAAGATTCTTTGCCAGTCTTCTCAACATGGTACATCATACCCCCACTCCCATACTTGTTCAAAATTACTTTCCTTCCACGAGATTCATCTTCCACCCATATCTCCCACACCACACTTAGTTAAAAGAAATCATAAGTCCTCACCTTCTAATACTAACCTCCATGCTCTTTACTAAGAGTTACTAACTTCCAGTTACCAATGATCTTTCCGGACTTCTGACTACCCATAAATGTTGCCTCAACTTTATTTCAATTCTTAGTACCACTTTTAGGTATTTGAAGAGAGAGAGGTAGTAGCAGGCAGACTATCAAGGAAGATTTGATGAAGTTAGCCGACCAGCAATGAGAGCGTCATTCTCTTCTTAACGGCTAATTTAGCTTTACTCTCACCACGGGTTGCCAGTTTCTTTCTTCTTGGGGTTTAGACCTAGAGGTAAGCCGGTAACAAAAGAGGAAGCTTCTTACTAGGACAATAACGCTTAGAAGCGAACGCTTGAGCAATAATCTCCACTATCAACGCCCGCACACTTTTGGTGGAAATTTTATTTTGAGCCCGATTAATTCTAAAGCATCTAATGACACTCTTAACATTTATATCTCCTCCAACTCAGCATCGCAAAAAAGAATAGTGTAGGCATTGGACGATGAGACAAGATTTAATTTTCTGACCCGAAGAAGCTCCCTATAATTAAGCCCAAACTTTGGCTTTCCAACAAAATGTGAGGCCCTCAGCTGCAATATTGAACAAAAAGGGGGAGAGAAGGATCACCTTGCCTCATAGCCTTCTGAGGACTGAATCTTCTGTAGTGAACCATTAACAAGAATTGAAAATTCTAGCGGTGGTGACACAAGTTTCATCCAACCCAGCCATCTCTCCCCAACCCGAGATTGGCCATCATGGAAACAGGAAATCCCAGTTGACCGATCATAAGCTTTTTGAAAGTCAAGTTTGAAAATGACAACATTTGGTTATGAAGAAAGAAAATTTAAGAATAAGTAAAAGCAAACATTAGATTCAGAAACGAGCTTTCTTTTTTCTTTTTTCTTTTTCTCAGCAACCAAACAGAAAACGAAGCTAAAAAGAATGAAATGCATATTTTTGCAGCAAAGGAGGTTTGATCTATGATTCAATACAATACAGACATGATTTTGGATAAGAGAATGCGAGTTTGCATCTTCTTTTAAATTTGGGGATCAAAATATAATTTTTTTTAACTTTTTCTGTTTAACATCAGACGGTAGAGGCAAATTTATCCAATTTCAAAAATTTTAGAGGTAAATTGAAATTATTTCGAAATTTGGTGGTGTAATTGACCATTGAGGCCAATATAGGATAAAAAATGAAATTTTTCAACTCATTTTCACCAACCAGTAAAGCTTAATCTATCAATAAAAAAGAAAATCACTAAAAAAAATACATCAAAATTTTCCAAAGCATCATAATAATATTAAATTGTTAAAATTAGGGTTAATTACATGCATACCACTAATTATGTTGCAGTATTATTTTACGTTCTTAACTTCAAATTCTTATTTTAAATTTCTCAACTATAAAAAAATTTAAAAAAAAATTATACAAATTACCTTGAAGAGATAGAAGTGATGTAGTTTAATAATTAAGAGGTCCTAATATAGGATTTTTATAATTAAACACTACAACAAATTAAAGTTTAAAGAAAAAAAATATAAAGGATGAATATTCTTAATTATTAAAAGTGTAATTATTATATTTTAGTGACTATTGGAGTATTTACCAAAATAAATAAAATAATTATAAGAGTCAAAATAAATATGTGCAAGAATTATCATCATGAGAAGACACTAGATTTACGCGAGTTCAAACAAATCAACCTATGTACATGACGGATATCACCTCATCCACTATATTAAATATGTATTATATATATCACCTCTCTAAATATATGAATATAAAATAATTCAGACCGAGGTGCGGTAATCTCGCTTTCTTCAAGGAGATTCAAGCCATTCTCAGTTGATAAAACTTACTCCCGATGCCAGTAGTGTAACAACCCAAAATTTCTCCACATAATTTAGGTACATCGACTAACATTCATTATAGAATAATAGCAATTTCCAAATCATCATAAATTGATCATTAAAGTTTGTACAAATAGTCCCACATGCGAATTATACATTCAATGACATTACATACATGAATCTATAGCATGCGGAACGTCAAACTCAAAAGTAATTAAAATGCCTTCAAGGGCTTACAAATTCCAAGGCTTAAGCCGATTATACAAAAATAGTCTTCGGGATTCAAACAGTTATACACTAGGCTTACAAAATGCAATCACAACAAAACAGAGCTTGTGCTTTATTCATATACCACGCTCTAAATTGGCGGGTTCAACCACGTCTTTTCTTACACCAAATTTCCATAGGGGTGGGCAATAAAACCCATAGAGAATTCTTAACAAAGTATATACATTTATGCAATATTCCCAATATGAAAGACAAATTTACATGCTATGCCATTTAAAAAGAAGATTACGTTTTTTCATCTTGTAAAACACCATGGTCAATGAATAATTTGCGATCTCAACAATTTAGAAATTTACAATTTATTTTAGAGGGGCAGTAAATATGACTTCAGGTATCCTAGGTTGGTGTTGCAAGTAGGCTTAACTAGCGCTACCAAACCCACTTTTACCAGTTGCTAACCGGAAGGGAAGTGGTACTTCTCCTCGTGTGTTTTTAGATCTTTCACCCCGGACACTTAGGCCACTTAATCAATTTCATCTACACCTTTTATTCGGACTTACCAATCTATTTATTCCAAAATTTTCAATAAATTCATTTCACAACACTTTCTTTCTCAATGTAAATGTTTTCAAATCTCAACTCAAACTTGCAACAATGAATGTTAGAAAATGCCAATACAATATAATGCAAAGCTAAATAATAATCTTGTAATAATCAATTGAATGAATATGTAATGCAATAATCATCATCACTACATAATATTTCTACATCATCAAATTTCTCAACATGATTCTTATAATCAAACTTTCTACTCCTCTTTCAACATTATCTAGCATGATATCATAATTTCGTTTAAATTCATCAACAAATGAATACTTTTCACATTTCATGTTTAAACCAACAATTTGTTTACTTCATAACTTTATTTACAATTTTCAACTATAAATTTCCATCTCCATATTTCACACATTCCCATGAAACTCATATTTCTACAATGGCAAAATATTTTCCATTTCATTCTCTATTGTGACATAACAACAAATTGATTAATTTTATAGACCCTCAATGTAACGCCTCAGAATAATAACACTAAACCCATCAAATAAGACATGCATTGACAAATAAACTAACCACATTCCTTTATTTCCTTAGAGTTCCATTACATAAGTATTACATGTTAACATCAATACAAATGCCCTACGGGCTCACAGCTTTCCAAGTTAACTTGGGTACAACAAAAGAGTACTAACTCATTTACACATAAGCCCTTGGCTTGAAAGTTACATGTAATACACTCAAAAAAGCAAACTGACAAAACTGGCCGTCTCTCTAGCCTCCCAAGCTATGTCTTGGAGAGTGGCATGCTTCCTGCACCTGAAAATGATATTCCCTATAGGGTGAGCCAACAGCCAGTAGAAATACACTAAACCAACCATGAACAATGACTAAAATATTAGAATTTGATAGATGGCCAACACTGATACATATCACATAAATCACATATTTATGTCAAACGACTTACAAGTCAAGTTTCCTTTCATTTTCTCTTTTTCAAACGGATAAGGCATATAAGCACTAACCATATTCTCGACAGATATGTATATACAACAATAATCCACATTCTCAGATAAGCAAATAGGCTATATCCCATTCTACAACAGATATGTATAAACAACAATATCCACAGATAAGCATAAAGCTCTTGCACACAGCATACAAGATAGCATATAAGCTTCTATCTTCACTTCTTTAGACAAGCATATGAGCTGTATCTACGGAGTTCATCCCTATCTTCTCTCCCAACACTAACCGGTTTTAGAGGTACATCATCTATCTTCCCTAAACCGCGGAGTATCCCCTATCTCCTCCTCTAACACATAACGTATATAAACACATTGGTTCTATATACAATCACCAATAATACATTAATGTATTCTATCAATCGTCAAGTTCCATGACACATTTCATTGATTAGTTTAGTTTGCCTCATCATCATGCATTGTCTACAACAATCAGATATCCTCCACCGATAGCCCAAAAGTAGTTATTTTAAACAGAAGTAAATGCACAATGGATATTCAATCAACATTTCATTTCTTCATTCTTTCTTAATTAATTATCCATTAATTAAACAATGTAATTAGGTCAATTCCCATAATTACCATTTCAACCCTTAGGTTCCATTTTCATCAATGATTAAACAATCATTCCATTTTTCTATGCCAACATGCATCTAGGTTTATTATGAATAAAACCCAACTTTTGTAAAAATTACACAAAAAGCCCCAAACTTTTACAAAATTACCAAAACCAAGCCCAACATCTCAAAATACCAAAATTTAAAGACAAAACCCATAAGAGAGGAGTAGGATATCCTACCTCAAATTCGGATTCCCAAAGGAGAAGATGAAAAACCAACGTGCTCCAAAACGCCGAGATTTTTCAGATTAAAAAGTAGCCTTCAACGATCAACAACCTTTTTGTAAAGGCCAAGGTGAGCAAATCATCTACTAGATCAAAACCTAGAGAGAAGGTAGAGTCTAGAGTGAGAGGCTCAACAATGGTGATTTTTGGAAAAGTAAGAGAGAGAAGAGAAAGTAAAAAGTGATTTGAAAAGTCACAATTTCGGGACTTAAACCCAGTCGCCCGCTCGATGCGTAAACACCCCGCTCGAGCGTCACTCACAGACTCCCGCTCGAGCGTCCAAACTTCCGCTCGAGCGCCGGATGCACTCTCCCAGCATTTATACAGAACCAGGCTCCGCTCGACTTCCAACTCTACGCTCGAGCGGCACTCAGACAACCTCGCTACGATGCGGCCAATACCCTGCGCTTCGAGCGTACAAACGCTGCACAGGAAAATACTGAATGGGTGTAATCTCCGCTCGAGCGCCCACCCCCGCTCGAGCGTACAGGCCAAAATTCTGGGCAACTAGTTTGGTTTCTAAACTCAACAACCTGTAACAAACCCGCCCAACACATCCTATAAACTCAAATCAAAGTAAGAAAGGATGTAAACAAGATAATAAACAACTACAACATCCCAGGACACCATGTCGGATCACTGCTCAACAAGGGTAAACCCGGGATCGCCTATACTCAACCAATCAAAAAAATCCATTAATTGGCTTTCCATTAGCTAAGATTAGGTTATTCTTCACCCCTTTTTAAAGGACACACACACAAACATCAATTTCTCACACAATGAAGGCGAAACTCTCAAGGATTAACTTAAAAAGATTTTGAGATTTAAACCCACTTTTTTGAAAATCCTATCTTCTTGAGCCAAAAGTCAAGACTTTCATAATATCTTCCAAGAAACCTTAAATCGACATCCAACCTTGCAAAACATTATATATAATCAAGAAGTCCTAGCCTCATCTTGTTGAAGAGATGAGATGAAAACCCTAAAATCAAAAGTGTTGAACTTCAATCTCCACCGCACAAAGTGAAGTTCTTGCTTTAATTCTCCCAAATTTTGTGAAAGATAATGGATCAAACCCACTAGATTGCAAGAAATCAGGTTTTTAGTGTTTGGTGGCGTTTTTTTAGAGAGGAAGGAGGAGCAAAAATGCTTTTAGAAGTGAGACATGGAGTTGTTTAAAGTGATTTACACTCAGCCGAAAAGAAGGAAAAAACAACGAGTTTTCAGACTCAACCCGTTCCCTCCCGGTATGACACGTTGCCCCCGCCACCGTGTGGGCCCATATCCCTGCACGTGCGGCCCCTCACCCAATCTGCACCTCTTCCCGACTTGCATATAATGCATTTGCAAGCAGAATTCCTCAGATTCTCGCACGGTGCGGCCCCCCTCCTGCATTTGCGCGGGCCTCTGGCCCTCAGTCCAGATTTCCCTTGGCTCAATCCCTGGCACTTCCGAACGAACCGCACATTCCGAAACACGTGAAACTTGGAATACGTAAATAAAAAAAATGAAAATGTTTTGAGGAGTTTTCAAAGGCAACAATCCAGGTCAATCAAAACCTACACTTAAATCGATGCTATAACCCGAAAAAAAACAAAAATTTTGAACAAAAAGTAGTCCGAGGTTAAACAAAGAGGAAAACAAATGAAAATAACATGACTGGTCATCAACAAGTAGAATATCACATATTAGCCTTTCTCTCACAGGTTACAAACAGCCGACTTTTAGTCGTGTTGACTCAACCAACCCTCTAATAAGTAATGAGTCCAAAGCTCCACCACAAAACATATTTACAAGTTTGCCAAATATATCATTTTTAATGCAAAACAATTCTGTGTTAAAGAGTTTAACTTTTAGAGATGAAAATTTCTAACCTCAAAAGAATAGTTAATTCATATTACCAAATGTCCTCTTTCGTCACTGTTGCTGCATAATGCACTTACGTTATTGTAATAATTAAATTATCTATATCTTAACATGTGTATATATAATACTATGCCAATGCCATGAATGCAGTCAATCATATTATAATTATAATAGCAATATGGTAATTGAAGGGCTAGTGTGTCATGTGAAAGGCTTATAAGGTTACAATGATTCATTATTGTATTAAATATGAGGACTCCTTTTATTTGTTTTGTGTATTCATATAAATTAGAGCTTGTACATTCATTAATATATAATGGAAAATTGTGAGTATTTATATATATTTTTATATTATGTTTATACAAAATAATAGGCAATGGTGAAATATGTTTTTGTGGTGGAGCTTTGGGACTCACTTACTTATGAGGTGGTTGAGTCAACGACGAAACTAAAAGTCGGGCCTGTTGTACCTGTGAGAGAAAGGCTAATATGTGTATTTACCTTGTGATGACCAAGCTCATGTTATTCATTTGTTTCTCTTTGTTAACCTCGGACTACTTTGTTATAGCATCGGATTTTAGTGTACAGGTTTTGATTTGGCCGTTGGATTGTTTGCTTTGAAAACTCCTCAAAAATTTTCATTTTTTTATTACTATTTCCAAGTTTCACGTGTTTTACGGAGAGGTGCGGGTTCGGTTGCGAAGTGTCCAGGGATTAGAGCCAAGGAAATTCTGGACAATAGGAGGCCAGGGCCGCAAATGCAGGAGGGGGCCGCACGTGCGAGATCTGAAGGAATTCTGGCTTGCACAATGCATTATATGCTAAGAATACGGGAAGAGGTGCAGATTGGGAGGGCCGCAAGTGCATGGGATATTGGGCCACAACGTGCGGTGGGCAAGTGGTCATACGTGCGGGACGGGTTGAGATCTGAAAACTCTGTTTTTTCCTTCTTTTCGGCTGAGTGTATCACTCACTTTAAACACCCATTCTCCTTCTAAAAAGCATTTTTGCACTCCTCCATCCTTCTAAAACGCTCCACCAAACACTAAAACCCTTGATTTCTTGGCAATTCTAGTGGGTTTTGATCCATTATCTTTTCAACAAATTTTGGCAGAATAAAGCAAGAAACTTCACTTTGTGGCGGTGCGGAGATTGAAAGTTCAAGCACATTTGATTTTAGGGTTTCATCTCATCTCTTCAACAGATTGAGGTAGGGACTTCTTTGAGTTATATATGACATGTTTTTGCAAGGTTGATGTCGATTTTAAAGGTTTTCTCTGAAGTATTATGAAAGTCTTGACTTTGGCTCAAAGAATATAGGGAATTTTCAAAAGTGGGTTTAAACTCAAGATCTTTTAGAGTTAATCCCTTGAGAGTATTCGCTTCAGTTTGTGTGAGAATGATGTTTTAGTGTCTGTGTGTGTCCCTTTAAAAAAGGTGAAGAGAACTAATCTTCAGCTAATGAAACCAAATTTATGGATTTTTTTTTGAATTGGGTTGAGTATGAGCGATCCTGGGTTTGTACCCTTGTTGTACAGTGATCCGGGACATGTGTCCGTGGTGTTGGTAGTTGGTTTATTATCTTGTTACATCCTTTTCTTACTTTTGTATTTGAGTTATAAGGGATGTGTTGGCGGGTTGTTACAGGTTGGTTGAGTTAGAAACCCAAAACTAGCTTTGCCCAGATTTTTGGCCTGTACGCTCGAGCGGGGGTTTTGGGCGCTCGAAGCGAGAGTTCAACCATTCAGTATTTCCTGTGCAAGCGTTGTACGCATCGAGCGTGGTTATTAGCGCTCGAAAGCGAGGTTGTCTGAGTGCCGCTCGAGCCGTAGAGTTGGAAGCTCGAGCGGAAGGCCCTGGTTCTGTATAAATGCTGGAGAGTGGCAATCCGGCGCCTCGAGCGGAAGTTTGGGCGCTCGAGCGGGGAGTCTGTGAGTGAACGCTCGAGCAGGAGGTGTATTTACGCTTCGAAGCGGGCGACTGGGTTTAAGTTCCCGAATTGTGACTTTTCAAAATCAACTTTTTTACTTTTCTCTCTCTCCTTACTTTTTCCAAATCACCCAATTGTTGAGCTCTCACTCTGACTCTACCTTCTCTCTAGGTTTTGATCTAGTAGGAGTGATTTGCTCACCTTTGGGCCTTTACAAAAAGTTGTTGATCGTTGAGGGCACTTTTTGTAATCTGAAAATCTCGGGTTGGAGCACGTTGGTTTTTGTGATCTTTTCTCCTTTTGGGACCTCCGAATTTGAGTAGGGAATATCTACTCCTCTCTATGGGTTTTTGTCTTTAAATTTTGGTATTTTGAGATGTTGGGCTTGGTTTGGTAATTTTGTAAAGTTTGGGGCTTTTTGTGTAAATTTTACAAAAGTTGGGGTTTTATTCATAATAAACCTAGATGCATGTTTGGCTAGAAAAATGGAATGATTGTTGAATCATTGATGAAAATTGGAAACCTAAAGGGTTGGATGGTAATCTAATGGGAATTGACCTAATTACATTGTTTAATTAAATTGGAGATAATTAATTAAGAAGAAATGAAGAATGAAATGTTGATTGAATATCCATTGTGCATTTACTTTCTGTTTAGAATAACTACTTTGGGGCTATCGGTGGAGGATAGTCCCCGTGATTGTTTGTAAGACAATGCATGAATGATTAGGCAAACTGAAAACTAATCAAATGAAATGTTGTCATGGAACTTGAAACGATTGATAGAAATACATTAATTGTATGTATTGGGTGGATTGTATTAGAACCAATGTGTTATATACGTTATGTTGTAGAGGAGGAGATAGGGGATGTACTCCGCGGTTTAGGGGAAGAAATAGTGGATGTACTCTAAACCGGCTTAGTGTGGGAGAAGATAAGGGGATGAACTCCGTAGATACAGCTCATATGGCTTGTCCTAAAGAAGGTGAAGATAGAGCTTATATGCTTATCTTTGTGATGGTGTGGATAGAGCTTTTATGCTTATCTGTGGATATTGTTGTTATACATATCTGTTGTAGATGTGGATAGCCTATTTGCTTTATCTGAGAATGTGGATATTGTTGATATCACAAATCCTGTCGAAGGAAATATGGTTAGTGCTTATATGCCTTATCCGTTGAAAAAGACAGAAATGAAAGGAAACTTGGACCTTGTAAGTTCGTTTGACTATAAATATGTGCTTTTGTGATGTATCAGTGTTGGCCATCTATCAATTGCTAATATTTTACGTCATTGCTTCATGGTTCGTTTAGTGTATTTCTACTGGGCTGTGGCTCACCCTATATGGGATATCATTTTCAGGTGCAGGAAGCATGCACCTCCAAGGACATAGCTTGGGAGGCTAGAGACGGCCATGTTTTGTCATTTTGCTTTTGATGTATTACATGTAACTTCAAGCCAAGGGCTTTATGTGTAAATGAGTTAGTACTCTTTTGTTGTACCCAAGTGTTAACTTGGAAAGCTGTGAGCCCGTAGGGCATTTTGTTATGATGTTAACATGTAATACTTATGTAATGGAACTCTAAGGAATAAAGGAATGTGGTTAGTTTATTTGTCAATGCATGTCTTATTTGATGGGTTTAGTGTTATTATTCTGAGGGCGTTACATTGAGGGTCTATAAAATTAATCAATTTGTTGTTATGTCACAATAGAAGAATGAAATGGAAAATATCTTTTGCCATTGTAGAAATGATGAGTTTCATGGAATGTGTGAAATATGGAGATGGAAATTTATAGTTGAAATTGTAAATAAAGTTATGAAGTAACAAATTGTTGGTTTAACATGAAATGTGAAAAGTATTCATTTGTTGATGAATTTAAACGAAATTATGGATATCATGCTAGATAATGTTGAAAGAGGAGTAGAAAGTTTGATTATGAAGAATCATTGTTGAGAAATTTGATGATGTAGAAATATTATGTAGTGATGATGATTATTGCATTACATATTCATTCAATTGATTATTACAAGATTATTATTTAGCTTTGGCATATATTGTATTGGCATTTCTAACATTGCATTGTTGCAAGTTTTGAGTTGAGATTTGAAAACATTTACATTGAGAAAGAAGTGTTGTGAAATGAATTTATTGAAATATTTTGGAATAAATAGATTGGTAAGTCCGAATAAAAGGTGTAGATGAAATTGATTAAGTGGCCTAAGTGTCCGGGGTGAAAGATCTAAAACACACGAGGAGAAGGTACCACTTCCCTTCCGGTTAGCAACTGGTAAAGTGGGGTTTGGTAGCGCTAGTTAAGCCTACTTGCAGACACCAACCTAGGGATTACCTGAGTCATATTTACTGCCCCTCTAAAATAAATTGTAAATTTCTAAATTGTTGAGATCGCAAATTATCATTGACCATGGTGGTTTTCACAAGATGAAAAACGTAATCTTCTTTTAAATGGCATAGCATGAAATTTGTCTTTCATATTGGGAATATTGCATAAATGTATATACTTTGTTAAGAATTCTCTATTGGGTTTTATGCCCACCCCTATGGAAATTTGGTGTAAGAAAAGACGTGGTGAACCCGCCAATTTAGAGCGTGGGTATATGTATATAAAGCACAAGGCTCTGTTTTGTTGTGATTGCATTTTGTAAGCCTAGTGTTATAACTGTTTGAATCCGAAAGACTATTTTTGTATAATCGGGCTTAAGCCTTGGAATTTGTAAGCCCTTGAAGGCATTTTAATTACTTTTGAGTTTGACGTTCCGCATGCTATAGATTCATGTATGTAATGTCATTGAATGTATAATTCGCATGTGGGACTATTTTGTACAAACTTTAATGATCAATGTTATGATGATTTGGAAATTGCTATTATTCTATAATGAATGTTAGTCGATGTACCTAAATTATGTTGGAGAAATTTTGGGGTGTTACACTACTGCATCGGGGAGTGATAGTTTTATCAACTGAGAATGGCTTGAATCTCCTTGAAGAAAGCGAGATTACCGCACCTCGGTCTGAATTATTTTATATTCATATATTTAGAGAGGTGATATATAATACATATTTAATATAGTGGATGAGGGGTGATATCCGTCATGTACATAGGTTGATTTGTTGAACTGCGTAAATCTAGTGTCTTCTCATGATGATAATTCTTGCACATATTTATTTTGACTCTATAATTATTTATTTATTTTGGTAAATACTCCAATAGTCACTAAAATATAATAATTACACTTTTAATAATTAAGATATTTCATCCTTATATTTTTTTTCTTTAAAACTTTAATTTGTTGTAGTGTTTAATTATAAAATCCTATATTTAGACCTCTTAATTATAAACTACATCACTTCTATCTCTTCAAGGGTAATTTGTATAATTTTTTTTTAAATTTTTTTTTATAGTTGAGAAATTTTAAAATAAGAATTTGAAGTTAAGACGGTAAAATAATACTGCAACGATAATTTAGTGTGTATGCATGTAATTAACCCTAATTTTAACTAATTTAATATTATTATGATGCTTTTGGAAAATTTTGATGTATTTTTTTAGTGATTTTCTTTTTTATTGATAGAATTTAAGCTTTACTGGGTTTGGTGAAATGAGTTGAGAAAATTTCATTTTTATCCTTATATTTGGCCTCAATGGTCAATTACACCACCAAATTTCGAATAATTTCAATTTGACCTCTAAAATTTTTGAAATTGGATAAATTTGGCCTCTACCGTCTGATTTAAACAGAAAAAGTTAAAAAAATTATATTTTGATCCCAAATTTAAAAGAAAGATGCAAACTCGCATTCTCTTATCCAAAATCATGTCTGTTATTTGTATTTGAATCATAGATCAAACCTCCTTTGCTGCAAAAATATGCATTTCATTCTTTTTAGCTTCGTTTCTGTTTGGTTGCTGAGAAAAAGAAAAAAAGAAAAAAGAAAGCTCGTTTCTGAATCTAATGTTTGCTTTTACTTATTCTTAAATTTTCTTTCTTATAAACCAAATGTTGTCATTTTCAAACTTGACTTTCAAAAAGCTTATGATTCGGTCAACTGGGATTTCCTGTTTTCCATGATGGCCAATCTCGGGTTTGGGGAGAGATGGCTGGGTTGGATGAAAACTTGTGTCACCACGGCTAGAATTTCAATTCTTGTTAATGGTTCACCTACAGAAGAGTTCAGTCCACAGAAGGGGCTAAGGCAAGGTGATCCTCTCTCCCCTTTTTTGTTCAATATTGCAGCTGAGGGCCTCAATGTTTTGTTGGAAAGGGCCAAAGTTTTGGGCTTAATTAAGGGAGCTTCTATCGGGTCAGGAAATTTAAATCTGTCTCATCTCTAATTTGCCGATGACACTATTCTTTTTTGCGATGCTGAGTGGGAGGAGATAGTAAATGTTAAGAGGATTCTTAGATGCTTTGAGATTATGTCGGGCCTCAAAATAAATTTCCATAAAAGTGTGGTGTGCGGCGTTGGGATTAGTGGAGATATTGCTCAAGCGTTCGCTTCTAAGCTTTATTGTCTCAGTAAGAAGCTTCCTCTTTTGTACCTGGGCTTACCTCTAGGTGCTAACCCAAGAAGAAAGAAGACTTGGCAACCCGTGGTGGAGAAGGTAAAAGCTAAATTAGCCTTATGGAAGAGAAGGACGCTCTCATTTGCTGGTCGGCTAACTCTCATCAAATCTGTCCTTGATAGTCTGCCTGGCTACTACCTCTCTCTCTTCAAATTACCTAAAGGGGTAGCTAAGGAAATTGATAAGTTGAGGGCAACATTTTTATGGGGTAGTTCAGAAGTCCGGAGGAAGATTCATTTGGTAAACTGGAAGTTAGTAACTCTTAGTAAAGAGCATGGAGGGTTAGGTATTAGAAGGGTGAGGGACTTTAATGATTTCTTGTTAACTAAGTGGTGGTGGAGATATGGGGTGGAAGATGAATCTCTGTGGAAGAAAGTAATTTTGAACAAGTATGGGGGAGTGGGTGGTAGATGGTTACCAGTGTTGGAAGGGACTGGCAAAGAATCTTTTGTTTGGAGTGATATCCTGAGTGTGTTAAGGGCTAATGCTGAGCTGTTTGAATTTTTTACGTCTAATTGCAAGCTTGTGATAGGAAATGGGTGTAGGATTCACTTCTGGCATGATAAGTGGCTGCTGAATGTTCAACTGAAGGTAGAGTTCCCAAGGCTGTTTAGATTATCTGTGGATAAAGACGGGAATCTGAGCTCTTTCATGCAGAGGAGGGATATCTCAGGAAATTGGAGGTTTCTATTTTCAAGATCACTTCTTGCTTGGGAGGAAGAGGAGGTTCAAAGGCTACAAGACTTGACTGGAGATGCCCCCAGGATTAATGAGGAGCTGCCAGACTCTATCAGGTGGACTGCATCTCCTTCAGGTCAATTCACTGTGGCATCATTGGGGAAATGGTATGAGGTGATTCAAGGCCCAAAATTGCAGGTTCCTAATCTGTTATGGAGAGGTGTGGCCCCTCCAAAAGCTCAATTTTTGAGCTGGTTGGCTTGGAGGGGCAGGGTTAAAACCATTAGTCTGTTACAGAGGTTTAGGGCCTTAAGTAGTAATGTGGAGAATCTGTGCCTTTTTTGCAAGATGGAACCAGAGTCCGTGGATCATTTGTTCCTGCAATGCACGGAAATTTGGAAGGTTTGGTCATCTCTGCTTCAATGGTGGGGAGTATCCTGGGTCATCCCTGCTACTGTTGATGGTGTGCTGTTATGGTGGATGGGAACAAAATTCAAAAAGTCAGTTGTGAGGATTTGGAGGCTTGTTCCAATTGCAATGTTATGGTCAGTATGGAGGTTAAGAAATGAGATTCCTGCTACAGTAGATGGTGTGCTGTCATGGTGGCTGGGAACAAAATTTAAGAAGTCAGTTGGGAGGATTTGGAGGCTTGTGCCAATTGCAATGTTATGGTCAGTATGGAGGTTAAGGAATGAGTGTATTTTTAAAGGAAATCAGCCCAATATGGAAGAACTTGGTGAAATAGTGAAAGTGAGGGTTGGGTTGTGGGCCAAATCTGGGCTGCCAGAGTTTCATTACTCAGTG
Source organism: Camellia sinensis (assembly GCF_004153795.1). Lineage (NCBI taxonomy): Eukaryota > Viridiplantae > Streptophyta > Magnoliopsida > Ericales > Theaceae > Camellia > Camellia sinensis. The sequence continues at coordinate 2,108 of NW_021038428.1, read as the reverse complement.
CATGATGTAGTGGCTAATCTGAATCAGGTGACGTGTTGTCTATAGGGGTCTGCTGTTGGGCTGTATGTGCTTCTGGGGTGTGTGTGCCTAGTATGCTGCCCTCTGTGTAGTCTGCCAATCAGAGTTAGGATAGTCTGCCAATCTGGGAAGTCTGCTAATCTGTTCCTGCTGGTCTGCCAATCTGCGTCTGCTGGTCTGCTCAGGTATGCCAATCTGTGTCTGTGTGTTCTGGGAAGTTTGCTGGCAGATCTGTTGCTGGTATGTTGCTGGCAGCCCTGTTGCTGGGAAGTCTCAAGGAGGTCTGCTTCTAGGTTGTTGCTTGTTGCTGGCAGATCTGGTTGAATCAGGTATGATCATAGGAAGTCTGCCTCATGCTGTGTGCAGCCAGGTTTGAACCTAGGAAGTTTGCTGCTGGGCTGCTGCTGGTTGTTGCCCCTATGCTGCTATTGGTCTGGCTGTAGGCTTCTTTGGGTGTGTCAAGCTGTTGTAGTGTATCTCTGTTCTGTGTTCTTCTCTTTTCGTTTCTATTTGCTTCCTTTATTGGTTTCTCACCAATTTAGGGTCTTGTGCGATCGGCTCTTCTATCTTTGTTGATGTAAGTTATGTTGTTTTTCTCTCTTCATTGGGTATTTCGGAAAGGATATTCTCTAGGGTCATTTTTTTGATAAATTATAAAAAAAGTGTTTTATTTCATGTAACTCATATATTCTTTTTGAGTATTCTATTAAGTCCGGTTTAACGTAATATAACTAAACTATTATTTCCAATTTGTTGCACATGTTTTTATTTTGAAACTAATACATAACAATAGTCTATCATATTATAGAGAAAATCCTTCTTTCCATGAAGAAACTATTTTCCTTATTCCATGAAATCGCTCCTGCATTCCATTGAGAAAATATAAAATTATGAATTTTGAACATTTTTATAATTTGAAAATTTTAAAAATAATGCAATAAAAAATCTGAATGAAAATCAAAATACAAACATATAATTAACTTTTGAAAAAACAAAACACATACTAAACATATTAAGGTACAATGTGAATGCTCACAATAAACAACAAACATACATTTTACCTTCGAAAAAACAAAATTTATACTAAAATATAGTGTGAATGTTCACAATTTATAATTAACATATAACTAATCTTAAAAAAACAACTCATACCAATGTAAACATTTACATTATAATGTGAAAACATAAAATAAAATTGAAAAAAGTGAAAATTTATTATTTCAATTATTCAGTGATAACAAAAATAACTGTTTAAAACAAGTATAGTAACCAAAACAACAAACACACAATTAACTTTTGAAAAAACAAAACTTATACTAAAATACAATGTGAATATTTATAATTTACAATTAATAACTAGTTTAAAAAATATATATAAACTCATACTAATGTGAACATTCACACTATAACGTGAAAACATAAAATAAAATAAAAAAAAGTAAAAATTGACTATTTCGATTGTTCAATAGTAACAAAAATGATTGTTCAATCAATAAGTAGAGTAAAAAAAAAAAAAACAAAATACAACTAATTTTTGAAAAAAATTGAAAAAAAAAAACTCATATCAAAATACAATGTGAATGTTCACAATTTACAAATAACATATAACTGACCTTAGAAAAATTAAATTTGTACCAATTTGAGCATTCACACTACAACACGAAACAAAATTGAAAGAAAAAAAAAATACTATTTCAATTGTTTAATGGTAATAAAAAATTATTATTCAAACAATAAGTATATTAACAAATAACCAATGATATGTGAACATTCTCATATTGCAAAATATATAATTATGTTCATATCTATATCCTAACACTTATTTCTCAAACTTTCAAATAATGTGAAATGTGAGTATTCATACTGATTGACAAAAAAAATAGAAACAACGACAACAATAGAATTAGAAATCCAAAAAAAACTCAATCCACTACAACAAAAAGCACCAATGGCGACTAAAAAAATGAATTTCGTCGCTGAAAGTTGCACAAATGGCGACTAAATCCATTTTAGTAGCCAAAAATGAAGACTTTTGGCGACTAAACCCATTTAGTAGCCAAATGTATATGTATTGGCGACTAAAAATCAGT
>NW_021038425.1:0-18914 GCF_004153795.1 Camellia sinensis | reverse complement strand
GTTTTAGAAACCAAAAACTAGTGCCCAGATTTGGCCTGTACGCTCGAGCGGCGGGGTTGCGCTCGAGCGGAGATTACAACCCATTTTCAGTATTTTTTGTGCAGCGTTGCACGCTTCGAGCGTGGGGATTTGGCCGGCTCGAGCGAGGTTGTCTGAGTGCTGCTCGAAAGCGGAGAGTTTAGAAAGCCGAGCGGAGGGCGGTTCTGTATAAATGCTGGGAGAGTGCATCCGGCGCTCGAGCGGGAGTCTGTGAGTGACGCTCGACGGGGTGTTTTACGATCGAGCGGGAGACTGGTTTAAGTCCGGAAATTGTGACTTTTTCAAATCACTTTTTACGTTTCTTCTTCTCCTCACTTTTCCAAAATCACCATTGTTTGAGCCTCCCACTCTTAGACTCTACCTTCTCTCTAGGTTTTGATCTAGTAGGAGTGATTTGCTTCACCTTTGGCCTCTTTACAAAAAAGTTGTTGATCATCGAGGGCTTCTTTTAATCTAAAAATTCTCGGGTTTTGGAAGCACTTGGGTTTTTGTCGTCTTTCTCCTTTGGGGCTCCGAATTGAAGTAGGGATTATCCTACTTCCTCTCTATGGGATTTTGTCTTTTAAATTTTAAGTATTTGAGTGTTGGGTTTCGGTGGGTATTTTGTGAAAGTTTGGGGCTTTTTTGTATAATTTTAACAAAAGTTGGGGGTTTATCATAATAAAACCTTAGATGCAGTTTGGCATAGAGGAATTTGGCAATAAATGTTGAATCATTGATTTTGAAAATGGACCTAAGGGTTGTTATGTTAATTATGGTAATAACCTAATTACAGTGTTTGATTAATTGGTAAATTAATCGTTGAGAAAGAAGTTATTGAAATGGAATGTTGGGATTGGAAATGTATGGGGTTAAAGGGTGTTAGTTGAATTATTCAAATCACTCAACCGAAATTGAAATGTTGATAATATCCATTTTGGCATTTTATTTCTGGTTTTAGAAATATCGCTTTGGGGCTTATCGGTGGAGGATAGGGCGTGATTGTTGTAGACAATTTGCATTGATGATTAGGCAAACAAAAACTAATCAATGGAAATGTGTCATGGAATTTGACGGATGATTGGATACATAACTGTATGTATTGAATTGATGGTATATAGAACCCAATGTGTTATTTGTTATACGTTTATGTTGTTAAAGGAGGAGATGGGGGATGTACTCCGCGGTTTAGGGGAGATAGGGGAGTTACCTCTAAAACGGATAGTGTTGGGAGAAGAACATAGGAGATGAACTCCGTAGATACAGCTCATATGCTTGTCTTAGAGAAGTGAAGATAGAGCTCATATGCTTATCTTTGTGAAGTGTGGATATAGCTTATATGCTTATCTGTGAATGTTGGGATATTGTTGTTATACATATTCTGTTGAGATGTGGATATAGCTTATATTGCTTTATCTGATGTGGATATATTTTTCATATCTGTTGAAATGATGATAGAGCTAACATGGCTTATCTGTTTGAAAAAGGGAAAAAATGAGAAGTAAACTTGGACTTACAAGTCGTATGACATTAAATTATTGTGATTTATGTGAATGTATTCAGTGTTGACCATCTATCAATTGCAATCTTAGTCATTGTTCATGGTGGGTTTTAGTGTATCTACTGGGCTGGTGGCTCACCCTATATGGGGAATGTCATTTTCAGGTACAGTAGCATTGCCACCTCCAAGGACATTAGCTTGGGAGGCTTTAAGAGGCGGACATACTTTTGTCGTTTTTGTTTTTTGATTGTATTACATTGTAAATTCAAGCCAAGGGCTTTAATGTTGTAAATGAGTTACTACTCTTTTGTTCTTGTAACCAAGTGTTGAACTTTGGAAAGCTGGTAAGCCCATAAGGCATTTGTTTGTTGTTTAACATGTATACTTTTGTATGGAACTCTGATGAATGAAGAATGTTGTTATTTACATGTCAATGAATGTCTTATTTGATGGGTTTAATGTTTTGTTATTTGATGGCGTTACAGTGGCTAGGGAGGTCAATTTGGCAAAAGGAATATCTTTACTAAAAAATGTAAGTCAACCAGGAAATGGTATTCATATTGATAGGATCAAAATCATGTCAAAAAATAAGATAGCAAAATGGTTTTGAAAAGAAATTGTTTTTAGTTTTTTTCATTGTTTTTAATTCAAAATATATAGATGTTTGATATCCAAGCAATCTGATTTTTTTACGTAAATATTTTTTTCAATGACTCCTATCTGATAAATGATTTGAATTATAGAGATAGGCATGAAGTGAGCCTACAAAGATGTAAATGGGTTGAAGAACTTTTCCACTTAAAATTTAGTAAATTTTCATTTTTTTTTTGTGGTTATTGAATTTTTAAATATTTCTTCACAAATATTTTAATTTTTTAAGCATATTTAAATTAAATGAATCTAAAAATAAAAATAATTAATTAACATATCAAAAAGTTTAATTAAAAATGAAAAATATAAATTAAAAATTAAAAACTAAAAAAATTGTTTTTGAAAATTTAAAACCAAATAAATCTATACTATATATAAAACAAAAGGGACTTTTCACGAAAAGTCTTGTGAGAGCTCCAATACTTCCACTTAAATTTGTGAATTAAAAAATATTATTGGTTAACACATTAAATAAATAATTATAAAAATTAATAATATCCTATGATTTATGCTTTTCAAAAGGAAAGTTAAAGAAACTTTCTTAATTTACCCAAATCTATTATCTCTTATAAAAATTCAAAAGGAGAGATTTTTTTTTTCATTTTCTTTTTTCTCCGATCTAAAACCCTAATTGGTACACAGTCACAAACATTTTTTTTTTCACCCCATACAAAACTTGCTTATCGCTTAAGATATTATTTCATATAATAGATCACTGCAACACTTATAGCGATCCCGGTTTTTCCCCGTCAGTTATTGTATTTCAGACTCGGGTATCGTGGGTGTCTGTCGTTGTCTATCCTTTATTTCCATCCTTTATTCTTTGTATTTGAATTGTGGGATGTGTTGGGTAAGTTTGGAGCAGGTTGGTTATGTGTTGGAACAAATGGTTGCTACCTAGGTTTTGGCTTCTTCGCTCGAGCGAGGGTTTTTGCGCTCGAGCGAGCCTTAGGTATTTGCTTTTTCGCTCGAGCGAGGGTTCTTGTGCTCGAGCGAGGATTAAGGGTATTTAGGTTTCTTTTCAAATGCATCTTTCGCTCGAGCGAGCTTTCTTGCGCTCGAGCGAGGCTTGTGTTATTTGTACTTTCGCTTGAGCGAGGCTTCTTGCGCTCGAGCGTGCGTTCGCGTCCTTGATAGACCTGAAGGTTGGTATTCTTGCTCGAGCGAGCATTCTTGCGCTCGAGTGAGCCCTGTGTTTTGTGTTCCTTTACTCGATCGAGAATTCTTGCGCTCGAGCGTGCTTCTGCATTGCAGACCTGAAGCTTTGAATTGTGCGCTCAAGCGAAGCTTCTTGCGCTCGAGCAAGGTTCTTTGTTGTGTCTAGTTGCTCGAGCGGCGAGTCCTTCGCTCGAGCGAGCATTGCATATATCAGATCGCAGCAGCGGTTTTCTTCTTCACTTTTGATCCCTTTTTATCTCCAAACCCTAAATTCGGTTGTCTCTCTCGCTAAAATACTCCTTCTCTCTACAAATACTCTTGATTTAGAGTTCTTCTACCCTACTTCCTTTGTATAAAGGGTGGAGTATCGCGTGGGCTACACTTTGATCCGAAAAAGATTGGATTTGGAGCATCTTGGGTTTCTCTCTTCATCTCCTTTGAGTCTCTCTATTTGAGGTAGAGATAATCTACTCCTTCATATGAGTTTTGACCTTAATATTAGTCATTTTGTATAAATGGTGGGGTTATGGAAAGTTTGGTGAAGTTAGGGTTTGGGTTTGAAATTGTGAAAGAGGGGTTTTCAAATTTATGGGCTCCATTGTGTATGTGAGGTCTTGAGGTTGGGTTCATTTACGTATAATTGATGAAATTGAGTTTTGGGATTAGATGTTTGAAAATGGAAAGATTTGCCCTAATTGGAATTCAATAAATTATTTAGTATAAATATGAAATTGGTTTGAGAATTATGAAATTGGAGGAAATTAGGATTAAATGGTGTAGTTAGATTAATGAATCACTCACCTATGGAAAATGTGATAAATTATCTGTTGAGAGATTTATTTATCTGTTTAGATATATCTATTTTGGGCTATCAGTGGAGGATAGCCATGATTGTTATAGAAAAAGCATGATGATTAGGTAAATTGAAACTAATCAATTAGAATATGTCATTGAATATGACAGTTGGGTATAACATTGAATATGTGATTTAATTGGTCATTGTATATGACAACGTGTTAAATACATTGTGTATGTATCTTTGTTTGGGAGGAGATAGGGGTTGTACTTCAATGTTTAGGAGGAGATAGGGGATGGACTCCATGGATAATTAAGTTGGCCAGAGTGTCCAGGGTGAAAGTCCCAAAATTTTATTTATATTTGGGTGCCGGTTCCCTCAGACGTAGTTCCGTAAAATGGCAAATGAATGGAAGTGTATGAATGCTTTTATGATTGAAGTATTGTTATGTGAGTTGTAGTCTCATTTTGAATTGTTTGGATAAACGAACCATGTCAATGAATTGAATTGGAAATACAAATGGAAGTGAATTGAGGTATGGATGTAAACGTTGATTGGTTGTGGAAAGGATGTACGTTAGTTGTGTTAAACATTTATCAGATACTAATGTTTTAGTTAATTCTCATATACTATTTAGCATATCTCTACTGGGCTTTAGCTCACCCTTCTTGGGACACCATTTTCAGGTACAAATGTCATGCCATATCCAAGGTCTTAGCTTAGGAGGTTTAGGAGTTGAAGGCTTTGTTTTGTTATTTTCATTTTGTGATTAAATGTATGTTCAAGCCAAGGGCTTACTTTGTATAGAGCTAGGGCTCTTCTTTTGTTGTAACCAAGTGACAACTTGGAAAGATGTAAGCCCGTAAGGCACTTATTCTGTTGTAAACTTTGGACTTTATATGAAACACCTTTTTGTAATATTAACTCTAATGAATGGAAATGTAATTTACCTATCATGTCTATAGATCTATCGAATGATTGGTTTATGTCATTTTTTGAGGGCATTACAACACTTTTAAAATATTTTTTGTTATAGATATTAAAAGTTAGTTAATGTTACAATTCATCTAATCAATATAGATCCTCAACGAAATTTGACATTCTTTTAACAATTTTAATAGTTAGTTTAAAATTATTAAACTACTTTTTTTTAATAGAAATTTTTTATAACATTTAAATACATACGATGAATTATTTTTATTTTATAATTTTTTAAATAAAAAAAAATTACTTCGTGCATAGCACGGGTTTCTTGCTAGTATATACGAATAAGAAGTGAAAATTCAAAGAAGAAAAAGAAATTTTAATAGTTAGTTTAAAATTATTAAACTATTTTTTTTTAATAGAAATTTTTTATAACATTTAAATAAATACGATGAATTATTTTTATTTTATAATTTTTTATATTTAAAAAAATAAAAAAAAATTACTTCGTGCATAGCACGAGTTTATTGCTAGTATATACGAATAAGAAGTGAAAATTCAAAGAAGAAAAAGCTGAGATACTGCTTAATAAATAAGTTGCTTATTGACTTATTGGCTTATTTGAGTCACATCATCTCTCTATTTTTCTGTACGTGTTTTCATAATAAGCAGAAAATGAAACTTATAAGTCATACTCAAAACAATAATACTCCATAGGTAGCACCATGACCACATTTATATTTTAATTTCAGCAATGCTCAAAATTTAGAAAAAAAAATACTTAGAAAATTATTTTTAAAAAAAGGAATCAATAATTTACATTTATTATGGCGGTGTCCTACATCCCATTAACTTTAAATTTATACCACAAACACCTTCGAAGTAAAATTTAAAATAAAAACACTAATTATGAGATTGATGCAGCAGAAATCATGGGAAAGGAGCCTGTGATTTGTGAAGCGTTAATTCATAAAGTCACTACAATTGATCAGCAATTTAAAAAGAAAGACCTTCATAGGAAATATTCTTTCGATTTAACAAAAGCAGATGACATTTTTGATCATTTGCTTGCTGTGAATTATCTAAAGTTACCAAAAGGAGTCAAAATTCCATCTCCGGAGGAACTTAAAGGAAAACTATATTGTAAATTGCATAATTCTTGGTCCCACTCAACTAAAAGCTGTATTGTTTTTTGGGATAGGATCCAAGAACAAATTCGGAAAAGAAGTTTAAAATTCCCAGCTAAAGCAGAAAAGGCTATGGGGATTGACACTAATCTGTTCCCAGAAATTGGAGAAGTTGCAGCCAATGTTATTGTGCCAGACTTCCAGAATTTATCCTCGACGGAATTGGAAGAAGTCAATGTGCAAATGCATGTTGCTAGCCAGACTATTGTCAAGAAAGATGCTAGAAGCTCACCAGCTATTGGATAGGGCTTTGCAAACCAGAGGGAAGACTCTAATGAAGAAACACTAGATGATGATTCTTTAGAGGTAGCAGTCATGCAAAGAATGTATCCCAGGTGCAGGTTGAGCTATAAGTGGTTGAAGGGGCTTCCGATTGATGGGACGCAATATTACAAGGATGTGCAAAGGCGTCCTAAACCAACCAGTGCCTATAACAAAAGGCCATATCCAGCTGGTCCTAGACAACAGCCATTCTTGGCTGGACCAACAGCCACTAAAATGCATTCCAAGGGCAAGAGGCCTCTACATGAGGTCAGACCACCCAACTATTACAGAATGGAGGGAAATCATCTTGAAAGAAGACCGGAAGCAGGCTCAAGGTATGGGATCAGAGACAGAGAATGGCCTCCTAGACTAATCACACATAAGATGGACAGCAGCCACCCTCATAGAAGGCCTGAGTTAGGCTCGAGACAAGGGGGCAGGACCAACCAAGATCCTCCACAAACAGTTTTGAAGCTAGCCTCGAAAGTAGAAAGAACAAGTTCATCAACTGAGCTAGTAGGTTCATGGGTACCTGGGGTTCCAGATTGGTTTGTAATGCAGAACAAGGCAAGGGAAATATCTACCCAGAGAAATATTGTTGGAGATCAAGGTAGAATGGTTAAACCACCCTTGGTGGCTCCAAATAATTGGGTGTTGCTGAAGCACCCAAAAACAAAGGAACCAGATATGGTTCCTGTAATTTCTAGATCCCAGAGAAGGAAGATCCAACAAAGGCACACTCAGTACCAGAAGGATCTGAAAGAAAGTGGGGAAAGTTCTTCAATGGCCCAGCCAAAGGGCCAGACAGAGGAGAAATAAAGTCCAAAATTGGACCATAAACCAAGATTGACTCCTCAGATTAGAAAAGATGTCAGCAGAGAGCAGTTGGCCAAGGTTCACTCTAAACTAAAAGCCAAGGAAAGATCAAGCTTAGCAAGACTTGAGAAAGCTTTGATGGAAAGTGACAGTGAAACGGAATGAGAGATTGGCCTAGGCCAAAGGAAAGAATTGGTTGAGGAGGAGATGTTTGAAGCCTTCATGGCTGAACAAACATTTTTGGTCAACAAACTAGCAGTTACAGACCATTCGAAGGAAGCTGTCAGTACGGAAGTTTCAGAATGCACTACAACAAAAAGTTCTGAGGTAACTGAACAAGTTAACTTGGAAAAGAAGCAAGATCAACCAGCGGTTCAATTCGGAAGTTTCAGAATGTAGCATGGAGGATGCTTCTGAGGTAACTGAACAAGTTAACTTGGAAAAGAAGCAAGATCAACCAGCGGTTCAATTTGGCTCGTTTCATCTAGTATTGGTAAATATGGTACACATACTGCCACAGGAGTTCCAGGTTGGGGATGGAAATAAAGAAGGTCAGGAGTTTGACCCAATTCCAGTTTCTAGTGAGGATTCACAGGTTAGTATGGTGCAAGACGAATCCGAAGTGGCCCCACCAATGGACACTGGAGACGAGAGTGAGGAAGAGGTAAGCATTAACCTCTCATACCCTTTTGAGTATCCTACGACATTCATGACACAGCATGTCAAACCCTTGTATATTACGGCCTTCTTTGATGGGATACAGATAAACCGGGTGTTGGTAGATAATGGGGCAGCAGTGAACCTGCTTCCGAAATCTTCTTTGAAGAAACTAGGAAAGAGGAACCCCAGACTGATCCCAACCAACACAAACATTGCTGGTTTCGCTAGAGACAAGCAGATGGCTTAGGGCATTTTACCCATCAACCTGAGTGTGAGAATCAGGGACTGCATGACAGCATTCTTCGTTATCGACAGCAATACTAAGTATAATGCTTTACTTGGTAGAGATTGGATTCACACCAACAAATGTGTGCCTTCCTCTTGACATCAGAAGATAATGATGGCCTTGAGCAATGGAAAGACAGAGGAGATCAATGCAGATCCTCAACCTTTCATAGCTTGTGTAGATTTTGCAGAGGCCAAATTGTATACTGAAAGAGTGACACCACTCAGTATACTGAGAAAACCTGATGGATCAGCCGAAGTGATGGCTGATGAGGAATTAGCACACCTAAAGCACTTAGTCCAGGAAAGTGTTGATGAAGAATTTGTCACCAAGAATGACAATGATGCCTGGTTGTAGGCAAAAAGATGGAAGCCAGATCTTTGACTTTAATTGAGTTCTCAGTGTTGGACATAAAATCAATAGTCCAGAAGGTACAAGAGTAAGAGAAAGAAGCCATGATAATTGGCTGTAACAAGAAGTAGCAACAGGTCAGGGTCTTGGCCTTTGATAAATATTGTGCTTTGGACATTGAAACAAAAGTCCAGGAGATACAGGAAGAAGATGCCTTATTGACATACTTTGTCTATGAGGAGAAGGGTAAAGATGTTGAATCAAAGAAACTGGGAGAAGAACAAAGCAAGGAAATTGCCTCATAGACAGAAGAAATCAAAAAAGGAGCATCAATGAGTTCTCAGATACAAGACCCCTTGGAAGAAGTTAACTTAGAGGAAGGTTCTACTCAACAACCCACCTACATTAGTACCTGGTTAAGTGCTCTTGACAGAGACCAGTTATTGGTAGTCTTAAAGAGATATAAAGATTGTTTTGCATGATCTTATAATGAACTACCAGGATTGGATAGGACATTAGTGGAACATAGGCTCCCTATGAGGCCTAATTTCAAGCCATACAAGCAAAAACCAAGAAGGATGAGTCCTGAGGTGATTTAGAAGGTCAAGGAGGAAATTCTCAGGCTCCTTAAGGCAGGCATTATTAGGACAACCAGATATGTTGAATGGCTATCCAATATTGTACCTGTAGTTAAGAAGAATGGTAAAATGAGGGTATGCATTGATTTTAGAAACTTGAATTTAGCAACCCCAAAAGATGAATACCCCATGCCCATAGTAGATTTATTGGTGGATAGTCAGCAGGGCACAAGATTTTGTCAATGATGGATGGGCACTCTGGTTATAACCAAATCTGCATTGCAGAAGAAGACATCCACAAGATAGCATTCAGATGTCCCGGGAACATTGGCACCTTCGAATGGGTTAAAATGCCATTTGGCCTGAAAAACACTGGGGCTACATATCAAAGGGCTATGAACACTATCTTTCATGATCTCATTGGAGGATATTTAGAGTGCTACATTGATGACATTGTAGTAAAATCCCAGTCCATGGAGGAGCATTTGTTTTACTTGGAAGCAACTTTTGAAAGAATGAGAAAGTGCAAGTTGAAACTTAATCCTCTCAAATGTGCTTTTGGCGTATCAGCTGGAAACTTCTTGGGCTATCTAGCACACAAGAAGGGAATACAGATTGATCAGAACAAAGCCAAAGCCATCATTGAAGCCAGGCCTCCATCAACTAAGAAAGAAGTACAAAAATTCCTTGGACATGTTAATTTTCTTCGAAGATTTATTTATAATACTGCAGGGAAAACTAAAGTATTTTCTTCCTTATTAAGGCTGAAAGATGAAGAGGAGTTTGTGTGGATAGCAGAGCATTAAATTGTTTTCGAAGGAATCAACGCCTACTTGGCCAACTGTAACGCCCTCAAAATTAACCCATTATATATCATTGACATGCATTATTTAAAGAAGACAACTTCTTAATTCATTCATCAGAGTATTACTAAATAAAGCATTACAAGTAACATCGAATAAAATGCCCCACAGGCTTACATCTTTCCAAGCCAGCACTTGGATTCAAAAATATGAGTTCTAATCTCAATACAAGAAAAGCCCTAGGCTTGAATGTTTACATGTACTAATAAATAAAAACTATTAACTAAAGGTAGTCTTCTTCAATCCAGAAGCCAAACCCTCCCAAGCTAAGTCCTTGGAGGTAGTTTATCACCTGAACCTGAAAATGATGTTCCCATAAAGGGTGAGCCACAGCCCAATAGAAATATACTAAACCACATATAAGCAATGAATAAAGCAACAGCATTCAACAGATGGTCAACCAAAATAATCAATTACTACATTTTACAGACTCATGACATTATTGCCACTCGAGCGGGGAACTCCACGCTCGAGCGTACACACTGAATTCATGCAGTCCGCTCGAGCGAGAAAAGTGACGCTCGAGCGGGAAATGCGTGTATCCAGTACTTTGCATGTGTTTACAGTCCGCTCGAGCGAGGGAATGCACGCTCGAGCGAGGACTTGTGTCTCACGCTCGAGCGGGGGTCGAGCGCCCGTCGAGCGTGAATTTCGTGCATCCAGTAGCTTATGTGGTTATATGGGTATGAGATTTAATTCCTAGGATATTGATTGGGTCTATGGGTTTCTAGAAGTCTTATTAGAAAAGCATTTGATCACTGCTATTTCTAATTGGAACTCTGGCAATGCTGTGGGACGATCATTATCTAGGAAGGAAATTCATTTGTGTTTATGTGATTATGTGTTTATGTGGATTGAATTACTGTTGTCCATCGCATTAGGACACAAGTGAGTTAGCTTCGGCACATTTGTAAATGTGCTAATCTATTTTGCTACCTTCATTAGGATGTCAAGATGTGAACATGGTAGCGGTAGGCGTGGTGGGACTAGAAGGCATGAAATGCCTTTATCGGATGAGATTTCGGCGCAAGAGGAAGGTGTTGGTCAGGCCAATGTGGCCGAACCAGTTGGTTAGCAGGCTATGGGCGCCTTAGCCCGTGAAATAGCCAAAGCTTTACGAGAATCCATGGACATTCTCAGAGCTGAGAATCAAGTCTATGCCCAAATTGCTGAAGTAGGGTCATCTTTCTTGAAGAGGGAGTTCTTTCGGTTTAATCCGGATGAGTTTTTGGGTGATCTGAAAGAGCCACTGAAGGCGGATGAGTGGCTAGAAGAGATGGTGAAGAAGTTCGAGATGTTAGGCATCGAGGACAACGGTTTGAGAGTGACCTTTGCATCCTTCCAGTTGAAGGGAGATGCGGGTCAATGGTAGAAGTATGCGCATGGGCATATTGGAATGACTTGGGAAGCCTTTGTCAACGCCTTCCAGGATAAGTTTTTTCCTTCTACTGCTAGGGAGAAGTTGAGGGATCAGTTTCTGAAGCTCAACTAGTTGAGCACACCTGTAGCCAAGCTTGAGGCAGCTTTTACTAGCCTCTCTAGATTTGCACCGGAGTTGGTGGTGACGAAGGAACGCCGTTGTGTGCAGTTCGAGAAGAGATTAAGGATCGGGCTTCTTTTCAAGGTAGCTGGGTCAATGATCAGGGATTACGGACACCTTGTGGAGGTGGCGGCTCATCTTGAGATCGTAGTTCAGGCAGATGAGGAATGGATGAGAGGCTTCAGGAGGAGTCAGGAGGTTCAGGGGGAGAGTCGGGACAGTAAGAGGCAGAGAGGTCCCGCTCCACAGTAGTCCCAAGTTGCATGGTCTAGATCCACCTTTCTTGTGCCGAGTTCAGGTTCAAGGAGAGGTAATCCGGGAGGTTTCTCTTGTTACAAGTGTGGCTAGTTGGGTCACAAGTCTCCAACTTGCTGGCAGAGAGGAGGAGGGCAACAGTCCGCACCAACAACAGCTTGTTTTCAAAGCTAGAGTCATGGGAGAGGGCAACCGCCTTCCTATTACTAGTGTGGGCAATCAGGGCATGTGAGGAGGTTTTGCCTTCAATTAGGTAGCACACTTGGTGCGTCTGGTTCAAGGCAGACACAGAGCCACCAGCCCATAGAGGCCTTGATAGCCAATCAAGGAGCCTCTTTGGCTTAGTTAGTGCATTAAACTTATGCTCCGAGGGGTGAGCAGGTGGAGCAGAGACCTATAGAGCGTATGTATGCTGTTACTATGCCAGACCTAGTGCCAGGGCCTTCAGTAGTGCGAGGTAACTTCTTGTTATGTAATTATATTGCCAATGTATTAATTGATACGGGTGCATTCCATTTATTCATCTCATCTACATTTGCATCGGCGTTGGGATTAGAATTAGCTCGGTTAGCTTCTCCACTCAGTGTAGAGTCACCTGTTGGTGGTAAGATTGTTTTGGAACAGGGGTGTCAGGGCTATGAGATAGAGGTTGCCAGCCACTGACTTCCTTTTGCATTTGTGTTGATTAACATGTCGAGCTTTGATGCTATATTGGGTATGGATTGGTTATCATCGTATCGAGCTGTCATAGAGTGTTACCGTTAGAGGGTTACTGTATGTACGTTGTGTGGCGATTATTTTTATTTCATGGGGGACAAAGCCGATAGCGCTTCATTGCCAATATGTAATCTGCGAGGTTGGAGTGAGCTTAGTTGTCTTTTTACAAACTTCTTGGGTAGTGAGTGTGATGAAGTCTGAGTTGAATTGCCAAGGGTGGTTTGTGAATATCCAGATGTTTTTTTTTTTTTTTTTTTTTTTTTTTTCCTGAGGATCTCACTAGTTCACCACCTCACCGTGAGATTGAGTTCTTTATTGATTTAGTGCCTGGCGCAACACTGATTTCTATGGCGACGTATAGATTTGCACCTGCCGAGTTGAGTGAGTTGAAGATTCAAATCCAGGAATTATTAGATAAAGGTTTTATCCCCCATAGTACATCGCCTTGGGAAGCACCGACTTTCTTTGCCAAGAAGAAGGATGACACATTACGACTTTATATTGATTACTAGAATTTGAACCGAGTAATTGTTAAGAACAAGTACCCAATGCCTCGTATAGATGATTTGTTTGACCAGTAAAAAGGATTTTGTTGCTTTTCTAAGATAGGCCTGAGATCAAGGTACCACCAATTGAGAGTAAATGAGGAGGATATCTAGAAGACAGCATTCTGTATGCGGTATGGCCATTACGAGTTCCTACTGATGCATTTTGGGTTAACCAACGCACCGACCATGTTTATGGATTTGATGAACCAAATCTTCCGTGAGTTCTTAAACCGCTTTGTAGTCGTCTTTGTTGATGACATCTTGATTTACTTACCCTCTAAAGAGGAGCACGAGGAACACTTGCGAGTTGTACTTGAGTTGCTTAGAGCCCACAAACTGTATGCTAAGTTTAGGAAGTGTGAATTCTGGCTGAAGGAGGTGAAGTTCTTAGGCCACGTAGTATCCGGGAAAGGAATGATTGTAGACTCTTCTAAGATAGAAGCAGTGCAAGATTGGAATGCCTTTGAGATTTGTAGTTTCTTAGGGTTGGCCGAGTATTATCGTCGGTTTGTGAAGGATTTCTCTAGATTAGCCTTACCATTGACTAGGCTTACGAGGAAAGGAGTTAAATTTGTATGGAATCAGACTTGTGACAAGTCTTTTCAAGAGCTTAAGGTTAGACTTACCAATACTCCAAGGTTGATTATTCCAGAGAGGGGTTTGGGCTATTTAGTGTATTGTGATACTTCACAGGAAGGTTTGGGCTCTGTTTTGATACAAGAGGGGAATGTAGTAGCTTATGGCTCACGTCAATTGAAAATACACAAGAGAAACTACCTTACTCATGACTTATAACTAGCAACTGTGATCTTTGTTTTGAAAATTTGGAGGCATTACCTTTATGGTGAGAAGTTTGAGGTGTTTTCTGGTTATAAGAGTTTGGAATGTCTATTCTCACAAAAAGATCTAACTTTGAGGGAAAGGAGGTGGATGGAATTTATGGAAGACTATGATTTTGAGTTGCACTATCATCCGGGGAGGGCCAACGTAATGGCCGATGCTTTGAGTATGAAATCCTTTAGCAGTGTTGCTTATATTGCCATCTGGAAATGGGAGATGTTGGGTGCTGTTGGTGAGTTCGACTTGTACTTTGGCGAATCCATTGAGTCGGATACCTTGTTTACCGTAATTGTCCAACCTATACTTATGAGCCGAGCTATAGAAGCACAGAGGGGCGACCTTGAGGTAGAAACCCTCCGGGAAAAGATATTTAGTGGGAAGGTAGAAAAAGGCTTGAACGTGTATTCCTACTCGAGTGTTAGATATCTTGATCATCTTTTCGTGTCAGAGTCTTGTCGAGAGGAGGTATTCCGAGAGTTTCACCATTCACGCCTTGCTGTACATCCGAGAGACACAAAGATGTATCACGACATTAGTCGCCAATTTTGGTGGAAAGAGATAAAGAAGGATGTAGCCTTGTTTGTGTCGAGATGCCTTACTTGTCAATAAGTGAAGGCCGAGCATCAGAGACTAGCAGATTTGTTGCAACCCTTGCCTATAGCTGAGTGGAAGTGGGAGCATGTCATGATGGATTTTGTTGTGGGTCTTCCGAGGACTCAATGGGGTAGTGATGCCATTTGGGCGATGGTTGGCTGATTGACCAAGTCAGCACACTTTGTACCTATGAGCACGAGTGACTCAATAAATTATCTAGCCGACCTTTACATTAGGGACATAGTTCAACTTCATGGGCTCCCTGCGACTATTGGTTCTAATAGAGATCCGCATTTCATGGCTCGGTTGTGGCAAAGCTTGCAAAACGCCTTGGGCACTAGGTTGACTTTTAGTACCGCCTATCATCCTTAGAATGATGGGTAGTCAGAACGTACTATTCAAATCCTTGAGGATATACTTCGAGGTTATGTCATTGACTTTAACGGGTCGTGGGAGAGGCACTTGCCTTTAGTGGAGTTTGCTTATAACAATAGCTTCTAGTCGAGTATCGGTACAACACCGTTTGAGGCCTTGTATAGCCGACCGTATAGATCTCTTGTGTGTTGGGTTGAGGTGGATGATGCAACCATGATAGGTCCAGAGTTAGTTCGGGAAACGACAGAGAAAGTTGCACTTATCCGTAAGAGATTGGTTACGACTCAGAGTTGCCAGAAGAGCTATACCGATCGTAGGAGGAGACCGTTATCCTTTGAGGTAGGAGATCATGTCTTCTTGAAGATATCACCTAGACAGGGTTTGATGAGGTTTGGGAAGAGTGGGAAGTTGTCTCCTAGATTTATTGGGCCTTTTGAGATCCTAGAGCAAATTGGAGAGGTAGCTTATTGTTTGGCCTTGCCACCACAACTTTCCAGGGTTCATGACGTGTTTTATATTTGTATGCTCTGAAAGTATGAGCCGGATGCATCACACGTGCTAGATTAGACCAAGTTAAAGGTAAACGAGGATGTCTCGTATGAGGAGATATCGGTTAGAGTTTTAGATACTCGAGACCAAGTCTTGCGAGGTAAGACGATTCCTTTGGTAAAAGTGTTGTGGTGACACCACGGGGTTGTTGTTTTAGTATGAATTGAAAACTTTGCTATGTTAATGTAATATAAACATTGTAGACGTTTTGAAAATATGAATTGTACATTCAATATTGAAAGTTTGTTTATCATGATTGATGAGAATAGATGACCGCTGGGTGGGTCATGGTGATGAATTTAGATTACTATCATTGTTTTAATCTATTTAAATGTGATTTTAATGTTTGATTTAAAATTTCGGGGACAAAATTTCTTAAAGGGGGAGGTTATAGTGACTCTGGTTTAGACTCGACCCATTTGAGATTTTGGATCTGGATTTCATTATCTTATATAGTTATTTATGTCTTGTTTCCCCTTATCTCTCTTTCAGTTTGGCTTTTGGGATGTGTTGGTTGCGTTTGGAACAGAGTGGTAACTTGTTTTTCAAACTATTGTTGCCTAGAATCTTGTTCCATCGCTCGAGCGACACTTCTTGCGTTCGAACGGTCTTTGCGAACCTCTAGTATTTTCGCAGGTCTGCAAAAATACTGGAAGTTGGTATTCTTCGCTCGAGTGGTGGTCTTCTATCTGTAAAACTTCTGGGAGTTTATATTCTGCGCTCGAGCGAAACTTCTTGTGCTTGAGCGAAACTTCTTGCGCTCAAGCAGTAAAACTTATTGTGTCTGGTCGCTCGAGCAACACTTCTTGCGCTTGAACGATCTACTCGTATATCAGTTTGTAAAGTCACTTTTCTGAGTCACTTTTTCATCTCTCTCTCTATCTCTAAACATTTGAAAACCCTATTTTCTCTCACTCTCTCTCTGAAACTCATTGATTACACTCGAATACACCTAGATTCATCAATCTTTTCACCCGTGTCCCTTTGTTAAAAAAGTAGAGCTCGACGAGGGCTTCGTTCTAATCTGAGCAAAGTCGATTTTTCTGCGTCTTTGAGTTTCCTACACTCTCTCTCTTGTCTTCTAAACTTGAGGTAGGGATATCTCCACACTTTTTATGAGTTTAAACTTAGTTATTTTGTTAACAAACCTAGGGTTTTGGGTAAAAATCAAAAGAGGGGTTTTTCAAATGGATCCTTGAAAATGATTATGATGTTGTAAATAATGTTGAGTTGGGAAAAAACGGTTGATTTTGATACTTGGGATTGATATTAGAAAGAAAAAAGGTTGTGCCTTGAATGCCTCAAATGTTGATTTTATATAAATAATGAGATTGATATTGAAATTGTGAGATTAGGTTGATATTGATGAGGATGGTGGAGTTAGATATATATTATCACTCACATCTTGAAAATTTGGAAAGTTTATCTTTATTGAGAATTATGTATCTGTTTAGAAATATCTGTTTTGGGCTATTGGTGGAGGATAATTAGGATTGTTGTAGAAATTGCATGTGAATTAGGAGAATTGAAACTGTTTTCTCATTCATTCGCATTGGACATTATCTCATACTTATAAATTGGAAATGTTTATTGTTTTGAAAAAAGAAAAGGGGGTGAATTTGGGAAACATGTATTGTCTCGTTGAAATAAGTTGGCCTGAGTGTCCCCTGTGAAAGTCATAAAAATCGCACGTATACATAGGTGCCGATCCCACGGACAAAATATCTGTAAAATGGCAATAGTAGTGCTTGTATAGCCTACGTTTATATGGGTGCCGGCTTACAGTTTCTCGCAGACGAAATTTTCCATGAAAGGTTGTATTGGTTTTGAGATTCCTAGAGTGTGATTCACTGCCTATTTTCTATCGTGAATGAAATGATTTATGAACTATGATATTAAATTGGCATTGCATGATTTTGAAAAGAGATGTAAAATGTTTTGGCACGAGCATTGCATATGCATTAATTTCTATCTTTGTTAAGTTTCATATATTGTGTTGGATTATTTCTATTGGGCTTTGGCTTACCCTATGTGGAAATAACATTTCAGGTGCTGATGACATGCCTCCAAGGCAATATCTAGGGAGGACTTGGAGCAAGGGCTTCATTTTGTTGATTTTGTATATGTTTTGTACCGAGCAAGGGCCTTTAATTGTATTGGACTTCAAATCCACTTTTGTTTGAAACCAAGCATCGTCTTGGAAAGTTGTAAGCCTTTAGGACATTTGTTATCTATTTTACTTTCATGTCTCATCTCTTGTTGTAACATAAGCTATAGATTCAGAGTTAAGCTTGTGAATGTATATCAACATATGTCACGCTTTTGTAAAGCTTAATTGGAAATTAATGAAAGATAATTACTATATCACTGTTGTCATTTATTGATATTGTGTGTAGTTTATCATAATTATTTCGAGGCGTTACACGAGGTGGACCTGGCCTGGATAGGCCAGGGCCTGGATAGGCCAGGGCCTGAGCTGTCATTTTGAAGCCCAGCCCGGTCCGTCGGCTCGCTCAAGGCCCACTCAAAGCCTGACTCGCCGAGTGCCCAATATCATTTTTAGTGGAAAAGAAAAAAAATTGGCTAGAAAAAATAAAATAAAAAAATGTTCAGACCCACCCCGGCTCAGTCCAAGCTTGAGCCCAGGCCTAGGCCTAGCTCGTCAAACTTCCTAAGGCCCGAATACGCACTGGGCCTGGGCTTAGGCCTAATTTTCTGGCCAGTGGGCCGGCCCGAATTTTGGCAAGAACTGGGGCGGGACACGGGTTGGTCTGAGCCTGGGCTAGGCCCAATTTAGACCCCTATATATACATACAATTTTGTAGAGAGAGAGAGAGAGAGAGAGAATGTGACAAAGAGATTGTCATCAAGTAGAAGTGGTCAAGATTTTTACATGTAAAGAATGAAGAAAAAGTCACAAATAAGCGATAATGACACATTGGCTCAGTTTGATATAGTTTTAGAATCATAATTTGAGTGTGCAATTATATTTTGAAAGATAAAGGCTCCATTTGATTTAGTTTTAGAATTATGATTTTAGTGTGGAGTTGTGCTTTGAGTTTTAAGTTTTTGAATCATGATTTGAAAATGGATAATTTGTTTGATTATGAGTTTTGAAAATAGCTTGGGGATGATTTGAATATTTTTTTTTTTTTTGATGGATTGATGTATAGAATGTGAGAGAATGTGAGAAGAGATAGGAGATATGAGAGAAAAAAATGATTGATTGATTGATTGATAATAATAAAAAAAAAAGAAGAGAAGAAATGAGTTTTGAAAGTAATTTTGAATTTATTTTAAAAATTTGTTTAGTTATAAATTTTGATTCAAATCATGATTTGAAAACAAAATTGAGTTTTGAAAATTAAACCCAATGCTACCAAAGATTTTGAAATTTGTTTGGCTATGCATTTTGAAAAGAGTTTCGAAAAGAATTATAAGTA
>NW_021038410.1:0-12206 GCF_004153795.1 Camellia sinensis | reverse complement strand
TTGAGATTAAAATTATAAACCGAATAGCGGATTAACGGATTAGCAGATTGACAAATTGCAGTTTGGGTAGTTTTTGCCGAATTGGCGGATTGAAGAATATTTTAACTAATTATCATACATTTGAATAATATATAACACTAATTTGTATAATATTTTTTGTATGTATAACACAAAGTAATTTTACATAATATATTTCATATATATAACTACTAATTTGTAATAAATTTAATATTTTAAATATCTCTCTCATTTTTACATTGATATTTCATTAGAGGTTAAAAAATATATATGTATCAACTATAGTGGAGTGGAGCAGTTTGGAACGGGATTATAAATTTTAAAGTTTGAACCGTGGTTGCAGTTAGAGCGGTGCGGATTGATGTAGATCAGTGTGGTTTTAGCGGATTAGACGGTATTTTGCACAGCCCTAGTTGGAAGTATAAATGTCAAGCTCAGCCCATTAATATTCTGAGCTAAAATTGTTAGCTCAGCCCGACCCTATGGGCTAAAACAATTTTCCCAAGTCCTATAAATATAGGACTGAACCGGGCGGGCCAATGGGCCAATGTCCACCCCTACTCCATCCATTGGAGCATTATCTTCTCTGAAAGCTCTATCTGTTGCTCAAAATAACCTTAATGGTTCTTTACCAATTCAAGGTAAAAATTCTATTTGTTAAGGTTATCTATTATAAACTAAAAGGTCAACAAAACAGAAATTCAAAGGTCAACAAAAATTATATCGAGTATTATAAACGATATGTGTTTCATAAGCTTGTTATTTTGTAGGTTTGTGCAAACTGAAGAAACTTTAGGAGTTAGATCTCAACCATAACCTCTTTGAAGGGATCCTTCCTCCATGCCTAAGCAATTTGAGATCTCTCAAGTTTTTTGATATTTCTCTAAACCAATTCACAGGAAACATTTCTCCGTCTCTTTCTTGAAGTCTCAACTCCCTAGAGTAAATTGATCTTAGTCACAATCGTTTCGAGGGTTTATTCTAATTTAGGTCATTTGCAAACCATTTAAACCTTGAGGTGGTTGAATTGATAAGTGGCAATGACAAATTTCAGGTAGAGACTAAATATACAGATTGGATTCCCATGTTTCAATTGAACGTCCTTGTTCTATCAAACTGTAATCTGAACAAGCTCTCTGGCGATGTTCCGAAATTTCTACTTTACCAAAACAAATTAAGGCTCATTGATCTCTCCCACAATAACTCGACAGATTCTTTCACAAACTGGCTATTGGTGAATGATACGGGACTAGAAGTTTTAAACCTGCGGAATAACTCTTTTGTCAGTCAATTTTGTTTGCCATCATACCACTATGTAAATACTTATTGGATGGATGTCTCGAACAATCACTTAAGAGGGCTAATTCACGCCAATATGGGGCAGATGTTTCCATATATTTCATACATCAACTTGTCTAGGAATGCTTTTGAAGGTGGTATCCCATCCTCATTTGGTACGATGAGTGAGTCGGTTGTTTTGGATTTTTCCATTAATAATTTTTGAAGGTAGGTACGAACCAATTAGTTAGAAATTGCAGATATTTAGGAATTTTAAAATTATCAAATAACAATTTTTGTGGCCAAATCTTTTCAGTTATCTTCAACTTGACTCATATGGCATTTGCAACTGAATGACAATCAATTTACAAGGCCTCTAACAAATGTGCTCTCCAAATTGTCCAACTTGAATTTTCTAGATATTAGCAACTACATGTCAAGTAAGATTACAAGTTCAATGGATAACATGACATCGTTGGAAACATTGATCTTGCGAAATAATTCGTTTAATGGTCAGTTCCCATGTGCACTGGTTCCAAGTGTGTTTATGGACGTCTCTTATCACTCATTTTCAAGATCAAGACTCTCTTCTTGCTCAACCCAAAACTGGGATTTGTAGAGCTTGTGCATTTGCGAGGGAACAAGTTCACAAGATTAATTCCAAGAGCTCTCTTTAATTCATCAAATCTTTTGACATTTGATATAAGAGAAAACAGCTTCAGTGGTAGCATTCCTGATTCCATTGGAGTGGTTTCCAACCTTAGAATTCTTCTGTTAAGAAGGAACCAATTGAGTGGTTCAATTCCAACTCAATTGTGTCAACTAAATAGGATAAGTTTGATGGACCTTTCCCATAACTATTTCAACGGGTCTATACCTTGTTGTTTTGGTACTATCGCCTTTAGAATGATAGAGGCTAGTTTGCAAGGCTTCATGCAAATGACTGCACCTCTGTTCAATTGGCATACATTTTACAAATATACAGGTTTCCTAGAAAGGAATTTCAATATCCCTCACAAGAATACCCTGTTTGCCAGTGCCATGGCAGATGAAGTTGAGTTTGTTACTAAAAGCCGGACTTACTCCTACAGGATTGGCAGCATCCTTAATTTCATGTCTGGATTGGATTTGTCATGTAACAGACTAACAGGTGAAATGCCTCCGGAAGGTTTCTTTCCGACTCATCGAGGATTGCGGCAGGGTGATCCTTTATCTCCTTCGTTATTCATCCTGCTTATGGAGGCTTTGGGGCATTTGTTGGCTAGAGCGGTGCAAGAAGGTTTGTTGAAAGGGTTTGAGGTCGGGGTGGTTCCAGGGGTGGTGGAGGTGTCTCATTTGTTTTATGCAGATGATGCGCTCATTTTCTGTGATGCAGAGGAGGAGCATATTGGGCACTTGAGATGTGTGTTGTGTTTTGAGGTAGTGTCCGGGCTTCGAGTGAATTTAGCAAAGTCAAAATTGATCCCGATGGAGGAGGTGGCTCTTCGATTTTGGCCGCTATCTTGGGGTGTAAAGTGGTCTCTTTGCCTGTTACATATTTGGGTTTGCCTTTGGGGGCTTCATTTAAGGCCAAACGAGTATGGGATGGGGTCGTGGATAGGGTGCAACGACAGTTGGTAGGATGGCAGCGGCAATATTTGTCAAAGGGTGGTCGGCTTGTATTGATTAAAAGTGTTTTAGCAAGTATTCCGACTTACTTTATGTCTGTTCACGTGATCCCGGTGTCAACAGCAAGGCGGATTGAGCAGCTGCAACGGCACTTTTTGTGGGGTGGTGGGGGTGAGGGTGCTCATTATCATTTACTATCATGGGATCAGATCTGTCTGCCTAAGGAGCGCGGGGGCTTGGGGGTTTGGAGGTTGGTCTTGTTCAATTTGGCTTTGTTGGGGAAGTGGTTGCGGCGCTTTGTGGCGGAAAGAGAGTGGCTTTGGAGAAGGGTGGTGGTTGCTAAGTTTGGTATGGGTAAGGGGGAGTGGTGTTCTAGAACAGTGGGTCTTTCTCATGGTTGTGGTGTGTAGAAGGGGATTTGGTTAGGTCGGGAGGCTTTTTGGAGGAGGGTGCGGTTGAAAATTGGTGTCGAGGATCGAGTTCGTTTTTTAAGGGATAGGTGGTGTGCTAACTTGTCTTTAGAGTTTCGATTTCCTTTGATCTTTGCTATTGCTGCTGATTGTGAGGTGTTGGTGGCTGATGTCAAGATTGGGGAGGGGCAATCGACAGTGTGGAATGTGCAGTTGTGTCGCAATGTTCAAGATTGGGAGCAAGATCAGTTGGTGGAACTTCTGGGTTTTTTTATATGGTTGGAAGTTTGTGAGAGAAGGTCAAGATTCTTTGGTTTGGGATTGTCCTAGATCCAAAGGTATTTTTACTGTGTCTTCTTTTTATGGGAGCCTTGTTCAGGATGGGTTAGCACAGGATGTTGCAAGGGTTTATCCATGGAAAGGTGTTTGGGTGCCGGGCTCGCCATCAAAAGTTGCCTTTTTTGTTTGGACAACAAGTTTGGGTGGTGTCTTGACCACTGATAATTTGATTCGTCGTTGGCATATTTTGGTAAATTGGTGTTGTTTGTGCGGTAGGGCAGCAGAATCAGTTGACCATTTGCTTATTCTTTGCCGGTCTCGTCTCGTCTTTGGATGTTTATGATTACAGTTTTTGGTTTAGTTTGGGTACAACCAGGTTCGGTGCTCGCAGTTGTGCAAAGTTGGGCAGGAGGGCGGGTAAGGCGGCGGCATCGGAAGGCTTGGCTTCTTGCGTCGCACTGTTTAATTTGGTTGATTTGGTTGGAGCGTAATAGGCTGGTGTTTCAGAGGGTGGCTTACTCCATTCCTTGGTTAGAGAAACGGCTTCTTATAGTTTTGTATAGTTAGGTGACAGGTTTGGTAGATCCGGATGTGTTAGCTTTTGTAGATTTTGTAGAGGATTTGACTTGTTAATTTGGTCGAGCTTTCGGGGCCACTTTTGTATTCGTTGCATCTTCTTGATGCTTTCTTAATAAAGTTTGGTTATTTATAAAAAAAAAAAATAGGGAAGCTAAGTAATGTTCTTGTACTAAACTTGTCTCACAATCTCCTGACTGGACCCATCCCAAAGACCTTCTCAAACCTTGCCCAAATAGAGAGTTTGGACCTTTCTTACAATAGTTTGAGCAGAAAAATCCCAACAGAACTAATGAATCTAAATTCTTTGGAAGTGTTCAATGAGGCTCACAATAATTTATCAGGTAAAATATTAGACAGGAAAGCACAATTTGGGACCTTCGAAGCGAGCAATTATGAGGGAAATCCATTATTTTTCCATTGGAGAAAAATTGCATAGCCATCATTGATTTGCCATACTCGCCAACAACAGCATCCTCAGACGAAACTTAGGGAAAATGGTATGATATTTCTACGCTCGAGCGGACTGGTTTTCGCGCTCGAGCGGATGTACTTTATTCTTGTGTCTTGGCGCTCGAGCGGGCCTTCTTGTGCTCGAGCGTACCTAATTTTTTGTTCTTGACGCTCGAGCATTGTGTTCTACGCTCGAGCGGGAGAGTCGTATATCAGTTGGCAGCTAGGCTATTTTAGATCACTTTTTACATTCTCTCTCTCTCTCTCTTACTTTTCCAAAACCGATTTTTGAGAGCTCCTCACTCTAAAACCTAACTTCTCTCTAGGGTTTGATCTAGTAGGAGTGTTTTCCTCACATTGAGCCTTTGTAAGAAGTGTGTTGATCATTAAGGGCTACATTTTGATCCAAAAAATTTGGAGTTTGGAGCACTTTGAGTTTGGTCCTTTCCTCCGTTTGAGCTCTAACTTCGAGGTAGCGATATCCTACTCCATCTTATGAGCTTTGTCTTTGAATTTTGGCATTTTGATATGTTTGGAGTCGTTGGGTAATTTTGAGGAAGTTTGGGTCTTGTGTGATTTTACAAAGTTGGGGTTTTATTTATTATTATCTATATGCATCTTGGGCATAGAGAGATGAGATGAATGTTGGATTGTTGATAGAAATGAGACCTTAGGGTTGTTTCGTTAATTATGAGAAATGCTCTAATTGCATTGTTAAATCAATTTATGAAACAAATGTGAGAAATGAGAAAAGGAATTGAAAATGTTGGAATTGGGAATGTATGGGATTAAAGGGTGTAGTTGGGATATTTATCACTCACCAAATTGAAATGTCAATATTTTATCTGTTGGAGCTTTTATTATCTGTTTAGAAATAATTACTTGGACAACCGGTGGAGGGTAGTTTTGATTGTTGTAGACAATGCATGATGATTAGGCAAATTAAAACTAATCGATTAAGAGTACTATTGAATATAGCGATTGGAATAATACATTAACTTTATGTATTAATTGGTTGTATATGATAACTGTTTGTATACATTGTTTGTGTGGGAGGAGAAACGGGTTGTACTCCACGGTTTATTGGAAGAAAGGGGCTGGACCTCTAAACCGGAAGGTTTATTGGAAGAAAGGGGCTGGACCTCTAAACCGAAAGGTTTATTGGAAGAAAGGGGCTGGACCTCTAAACCGGAAATTGAAGTGCAGAAACAGCTCATATGCTTATCTATTGAAGTGCAGATACGGCTCATATGCTTATCTATTGAAGCGCAGATACAGCTAATATGCTTATTGTTGATGTATTGATATAGCTTGTATGGTTATCTGTTGATGTATTGATATAGCTAGTATGCTTATCTATTGCGAAACGTAAATGCTTAATATGAGTGTTTGTCTCATATAGGTTGTTTGACCAGGCTCTAAATCATAGTTATGAATTGAGAATTGGTTAAGAAACGGAAAGTGAATGTAACATGGACATGATTGTCGTTAAACTGTAGCACAGTATAAATTGGAATATAAGTGCGGACCACCCATTGAACGCTATTATCTTAGTCATTGTTTATAGTTGGTTTAGTGTATTTCTACTGAACTGTGGCTCACCCTATATGGGACACCATTTTCAGGTATAGAAAGCATGCCACTTCCGAGGGCGTAGATTGGGAGGCAAGAGGCAGTCAGACTGCTTTGTTGTTTTGCTTTCTTTGATGTATTACATGTGAATTCAAGCCAAGGGCTTAAGATGTATTGAGTTAGTACTCTTTTTTTTTGTAACCAAGTGTTAAGTTGGAAAGCTGTAAGCCCGTGGGGCATTTGTTTATTAGTAGCTTGTAATATTTCTGTAAGAGCTACTCTGATTAATAGAAAGACATTTATTTCTTGTACATCATGGCATGTCTAAAAAGATGGGTTTTATGTATTTTTTTGAGGGCGTGACAGGACCCATCCCAAAGACCTTCTCAAACCTTGCCCAAATAGAGAGTTTGAACCTTTCTTACAATAGTTTGAGCGGAAAAATTCCAACAGAACTAATGAATCTAACATTTTTGGAAGTGTTCATTGAGGCTCACAATAATTTATCATGTAAAATATTAGACAGGAAAGCACAATTTGGGACCTTCGAAGCGAGCAATTATGAGGGAAATCCATTATTTTGCCATTGGAGAAAAATTGCATAGCCATCATTGATTTGCCATACTTGCCAACAAAAGCATCCTTAGACGAAACTTAGGGAAAATGGTATGATATTGACCTAGTATTTTTCCTACAAGTTTTGTCGAAATGTACATCACTTTCTTGTTTAGATTTGCTGCTATTCTTTACATCAACTCATACTGGAGACAAAGGTGGTTTTATCTGATTGAGGAGTGTATGTATTCTACTTATTATTTTATGTCTGATATTCTAATATTAGGCCTTCTTAATAATTAGCCATGGTTTGCTTCCATGGACAAGCAAGGACGGAGGCAACATAGACCCTGGAGGGGCACCCTTCTCAACTTTCTAAAATTTATGTTTTAGTATAGGTTAATAAATAGTTGGGTAAATTACACTTGCCTCCTCTGAAGTTTCTGACAAATACAAGGACCTCTCATGTAGTTTCAATAATTATAGAAACCTCCCTTACTTTAACTAACAATATCAAAATCCCCCCCATATGTTGACTGTCGTTCACACAACTAACAGAAATTGCTGATGCCATCAAAGATAATTACTGAAATGCCCATAATGCCCTCAAGTGTCATGAAACCCTCCATGAGCTAAGTTACATGAAACAAAACCCAATCTATTCTCTCTCTCTCTCTCTCTCTCCGAGCACTGCAAAACACACCCACAGCCGAAAATAAATAAATAAAACACAACGTATTCTCTCTCTCTCTTTCTCTTAGACTTCTCTCTTCGACATCCTCCCTATTTCACAAAGCTAACAACTTCAGCCAAACAACATAGTTAACAATAAACTCAATCAAAAGTAAACAAACTTCACACCAAACAACAACAATCAAATCAAACTCACCCCCAACAACTACAATCTTTACAATCCCCATTTTTTAAAAATTAAAATTAAAATTAAAAAAAAAAAAGGGAAAAAATAGGCATATGTATATATATAGCCACCATTATGAAGCCTAGAAAAATTAGAACCTGAAATCACTCAAAGCCATCTTCAATTCAATTCCTCAACTAGGTAGCTCCAAGAACAAGCCACCGTGAATACTTTTTGACCCTTCACAGATATTGTACATATACATCCAAATCCCCGATACTCTAATAGATAACACCGACTGTATTACTTACATTCAAAGATCAACTTGCAAAAACTAACTTAGATTACAGGGCATTACTAAAATTACTAAAATTTTCAGATTACAGATAGCATTCGTTGTTTTTAGAGCATTACTAAAATTTTCAATAGCATTCATTGTAATACATGTAAATTAACTCAGATTACAGATACCCATTACATATATATATATATATAGAGAGAGAGAGAGAGAGAGAGAGAAAGAGAGGACCTGGAAAGCTGGGAATCACAAGAAAGCTACTTTAATGTGGGTTGAATACAACAGCGCTGCAGCTCCGACTATTCTTCTACCTCCATCGCCCATTGATGGGTCTTCTATGAAATCATTGATGGATCTTCTATGAAATCATCGATGGGTCTTTGTGCTATGGTTGAGAGAGAGAGAGAGAGAGAGAGAGAGAGAGGCGCCTGTCGTCGATGGGTCTTGCAATGGTTTAGACGAAATGGGTTGTTGTGAAAGGGATCATCAGATCTACATTTCCCTCTTCCCTCATTGTCTTTCGTCTCGCTTATGTTACTGTGAGAACACTCGTACGAACATGAGGAAGGCAAAGGGAGAAGAGAGCATTGTCGCGAGGGAGGGAGGGAGGGAGGGAGAGAGAGAAGAGACAGAGTGGAGGGTTTAATTTCACCGTTGGGAGAGAGAGAGAGAGAGAAAGAAGGTTGTTGGCGGTGAGGAAGAGAAAGCCGGAGGACACCTCTAAGATTGATATTGCCGTGGGTCTAGTGAATTTGCCTTTGACAGTTGGAGGTGGTAAAGCTGAAGGTTGGTGGCAATGGAGAATTTGAGGAGGAAGACGGAGAAGATAGAAATTAGGTGTAGTAAAAAAAAAAAAAAAAAAAAAAAACAAGTATTTTATTAAGAGATTTCATCAAACAATAAGTAATCATTTTACATATTTGTATGTATGCCCCGTTTGTTTAGAGAGTTAGAGGGGGAGATTGGGATTGGTAGTGAGGTGAGACCCACTAATATTGTGTTTATTTTGAGAGATAGAGAGGGGATTGATAGTGAGCTCCAGATTAGGATAGGCCTCCTCAAGGGGATTTGAATGGGCCTCCAGGACTTGGTATTAGAAAAATAATCCGGCGGACTAGAAAATTTTTGTTTTTATTTATTTTTTATTTTATTTTTTACATGTCGGGAAATTTTTTTTGAACATTAATGTTTAATTTTTTGTATTTTTTGTTAAGTAAAAATCATTATTTTATTTGTTTTATTTTTTTGAAATTTTTTTATTTTATTTTTATTTTTTTTAATTTTTTACATGTTGGGAATTTTTTTTTAAAACATTAGTGTTTAATGTTTTTGTATTTTTTTTATTATTTTATATAAAAATAATTTAGCAATCTCTACACTAACAACTATCATCAAAACAAACATAATTTTACTTAATCCCCTCACTATCAATCCCTTTACTAACAATCTCTCCATTATTAATCCTCTCACTATCAATCCGTTACATTCTACCTCTGAAAACAAACGGGTATATTCATTCAAAAGGGGGGAAAAATACCAATAAGAACAAATTAGGTAGCATTATAAAAAAGAATAGAAAATAAATATTTAAGAACAGCAATGATAGAGACCACTAAAAGTGGTGCTCTAAAGCAACCACTAATGATGTAGCATCCACTTTTTTTAAAAACAAAAAAAACAAAATAGAAAAAAAAAAAAACATGCACAACAACACTGTGGCAGTGAATGGTACCCATTGCCACATCATTAGTGGTGGCACTAATTACTGCTCTCACTCACTCATTTTCCATTAAGAATGGTATTTGAGTGTGCTATTTACTAATATGGTTTTGGCAGAATAAGACAGTTAATGATAGTTCATTTGTTATTCCTTCTAGGATGGTTCGGTACATTTTGAATCAAGTGCGGGAAGTGCAGATGGCTCAGATTTTTGGGGGGAAGAAGTCAGGGAATAATGGTCTAATTCAATGGGATCCTCTACCTCCAGGTTGGCTAAAGATGAATGTAGATGGCTCTCTTGCGGGTAATCCGGGAATGGCAGTCATTGGAGGTCTTATCCGCGATCACAGTGGCATGTGGGTGATGGGTTTTTGTCAAAAGGTCGGGTGGGCTTCAGCAATTGAGGCAGAAATTTGGGCGCTATGGCAAGGGATCAATATTGCATGGCCTCAAGGATCTCGTAATGTAGTCATTAAGTCCGATTCTCAGGAAACAATAACTGTAATTCACACAGAGGATGGCAATCACCCACACTGGACTTCAATTTTGAGTATTAGGGCAATGTTGGGGAGAGATTAGGAGTGCTCTATTTGTTTTGCTCCACGTGAAGCAAATATGTGTGCTGATTTTTTGGCACATATGGGGGATCAATTAGAGGGGCTAGTTGAATTTCACAATCCTCCGGTAGAGTTACATTATTTGTTGGCTTTGGATACCACTGATTGGGAGAGGAGTTAGTTTTTGGTGTTTTGGCTTCAGGCCCGAGAATTAGGGCATTGTAAAATATCGCCTAATTCATTAAAATCATACCGATTCGCATCAATTTGTACCGCTCCATCCGTTAACCACGATTTAAACTTTAAAATTTATAGGGTAAATTACATTGCCACCCCTTGAGGTTTATATTTATTACAGTTCTCCCCTTATCTTTTGAAAATTACATCCTCCTCCTTGAGGTTTAAAGTTTCATTACAGATTGCCCCCTGAGGTTTAAAGTTTCATAACAGTTCGCCCCCTCACCGTAATGATCATCATACAAAAAATAAAATTAACAGGGGGGTCAGTGTAATTTCCCAAATGTAAGA
This sequence comes from Camellia sinensis, assembly GCF_004153795.1. NCBI lineage: Eukaryota > Viridiplantae > Streptophyta > Magnoliopsida > Ericales > Theaceae > Camellia > Camellia sinensis. The sequence goes on along the minus strand of NW_021038410.1, from coordinate 1,496 downwards.
GAGAAAACTGTAATAAACATAAATTTCATGGGGTGTCAGTGTAATTTACCCAAATTTATAATTCACTTTCGAAACTGCTCTGCTCTGCTATAGTTAATATATATATATATATATATATATATATATTAACCTATAATGAAATATCAAAATGAAAATGAGTGTGAGAGATATTTAAGATGTAAAATTTATTACAAATTAGTAATTACATATATGAAAAATATTATGTAAAATTAATTTGTGTTATATACATATGAAAAATATTATACAAATTAGTGTTATAAATTATGCAAAGGTTTGATAATTGGTTAGAATATTCTTCAATTTGCCAATTTGCCCAAAATCGCTCAAACCATAACTCAACTTATAATTTTACTCTCAAATCGTCCAAACTGAATCACGCACACCCCTATCCAAAATACCAAAAAAGAAATTAAAAAATTACGCTTTCAATTTAAACCGAAGTATTAGCGATTGCACTTTAAACACGGTTGTTGAGAGGCCACTACAACATTTTTTTAGTTTAGTGACATTTAAAAGGGTCACAAAACTATTTTTTTAATGACATTTTTTAATCTTGTGGCATTTTAAACAAGTGCCATTTATATCCGTACCACGATAAATACTAGTGGCACCTCAGTGACACTTACAAGTGCCATTACACCATCATGGCTAAAAATTTTCAATGATATTTTGATGTCATGATAGATACTATTTGTGACACTATCAAGTGCCATTAAAAAAAAACTTAGTGGCACTTCAATGACACTTGTAAGTGCCATTGCACCATCAGAGCCAAAAACTTTTATTGACACTTTAATGTCATGGTAGACACAATGACGCTATCAAGTTCCATTAAAGAAGACTTACAATTTAAAAAATGCCACTATATGAATTTTTAATGGCGCTTATTTTGGCACAATTGATATTTTTAACAACTTCATAAATGCTACTAAATCCAATTCATTTGTGCCATTAAATGGATATAAGGCCATTGGAACTTATTCTAGAGACACTTTGCAAAGCTACTATCACTACTACAAAATGCCACTTATATGTTCTTTTCATTGACACTTTTAAAAGCCACAACTAAGCATGCTTAAATGCCTGTAAAAATTGAATCGATTTTATAAATAATTAACTATTAATTGCCACATCCTATATTAATTTAACATCCATTCATCCTGTAATATTTTTATAATAATAAATAAATATTACCACAATAGGATCATCATATCAAAAACAAAAAAAATTTCACTACAAAAAAAATAGTTTTTTGCGACGGCAAAACGCCGTCGCTAATAATCCAAACGCCGTCTCAAAAGCTATTTGCGACGGTTTTTTTTTTTTTTTGCGACGGCACGTGGGGGTCGCAACAAGGGGGGTTGCAAAAGACCTTTAGCGACGGCACCTGCCGTCACCATTGTTTTTGCGACGGGAATATCTCTTTTTTGCGACGGCAGATTTTTGTCGCCATTATGGATGAAGATCTGGGCTTT
>NW_021038408.1:0-15648 GCF_004153795.1 Camellia sinensis | reverse complement strand
CTGATAGAGGGCTAGAGATCAAAAGTCCGCTTGGGAGCCATACCCATTCAGGAGGCATTTCAATCTCCAATTGACTGCCGGTGTACGGCAAGAAGAGCCTTGCAAAAATATCAGATGCATCAGTATTTTCTGTGGAATATCAAATAAACTGAAATAAAGTGATTGTACAGAAGTGCAGTAATACATACCGGAGGAAGTCGGACACCGACGAACTTTCATGATCAGCTGGCGGAGGGGCGAAGTGGCCGGATCTGATAGGTCGGCCCCACCCTGCCCCCGGAAAGTCAAGTACATGCAGGGTAGGCGGGCCAAACCAGCCCCCCGTCCCCCTTCCTGAGCTCCGCCCCTGCCCACGGACTTCGGGCCCTCTCAAAGCTTCCCACTCCAGCTCCTATCCTGCCCCAGCGCTAGCACCGCAGGCCTAGCTCCCTCCGCTCGACGGCCGCCGCTCAGAGGCCACATCAGGTACGTTTGCACGTACTCCGAGTCGCCGGGCCTCTGAAGCGAGCCTCCTCCAGCCAATGGTTAGTCGTCCATTCTGCTCGGTGGTGAGCCTCTCGTTCTCCCTCATGTCCGCAGGAGGGTGAAACTGGGACTATCTGCTCAGGTAACCCAAGGTCTGGCGTTAGAAACGCTCACCCAGTACCAAGCCCGACAGACCGGGCCCTCCTAGTAGGATCCGGAAAATGCGAGGGTCTCTCTCAGCACCAGCAAACTGATCGCTCGCACGTTTCACCGCCGCAATGGCGCCCACGGCCGCCAAGATGATCTGAAGTGACATGCAGTTTTTATCGGAAAAACGTGAAAAGCGAAATCTAAATTGACTTGCAAGTAAAATCATACCTCCGGGGGCGAACCCAAGAGTCCCGAACTCCCCCGCCGTGTGCATCTCCCGGCAAATATGCCTAGAGGGACCAGAGGGCGTCTCTGTGCACGGCAAGCCAAAAAGGCAAACCCACCCAAGGAAATACTAAGCACAGAAAATAAAAGAATAAAGCAGAATGCAGAGCGTGGTCAATGGTACATGGCGTGTGAGCAGTTGTACAGATCAGTGTGAAGCAGAAATGCATGTGTGTGCCGGTACAGATATAGCCAATATGAGCAGACAACAGTGTGTGCATGTACAGAGTACAGAAAAATATCGGGACAGTACAATGGAAAAGCGGAGAAGAAATGTACCTCCAAGCCCCGCAGTAGCCCTGAGGCACTGGCCGCTGCGCGCGGAAGCCGAGCATTCATGTACCCGTAAAGATGTGGCCAGCAGCAGCGCCACCCCAGTCGCTAATGCAAAATGTCCCGGACGTCCACCAGTCGAGCAGAACGTGCGCCCTGGTCGGCGAATATTGTCGTCCCGAATAAGAACATCAGGAAGCCGTGGGCGTACCTTCTCCACGTCCTCCTGAGTCATCTGTGCCTCCTCCTCCAACGCGGCTGGACCCTAAACGTATACTCGAACCAGGGAGTACCGCACGAAGCCTGGACGAGCAAGAGGTCGGGCCCCCAGCAGATCGACCTGAGCGCAGTCCACTCATCACACTGTCTATGATCAAAGGGGATCGGATCACCCCCTACCCCGATGCCTGTGAGGCATTTCGAGAAATCGTAAGGTGGGTCATCGTCATGTCCCCTGCTGTGAAAAATTGAAAGAATCGGTGGTGCCCACCACCTCTCCGCCAGAGCGGGCGAGGAAGAGGTCTGCACGTGGTGAGCCTAGGAGAGCCCTCGGCAGAAGGCGCCGAAGCCCGCCCGGTCCCACTATTGCGTCGGACCGCGTCAGGGGAGCTCATCGATAGCCACTCCCGAGCGCCAGTGTCCATACCCGGTGGATGGTATGGTAATCCTCCTGATAAACAGAAACATAACAATTTGCATGGCCAACAATTCAAAATGCACAGTTTTGAAAAGCATGCAGTACAGCATGCGTGCAGTTTGCAGATTTTGACAAGTACCGGGTGCCGGTCTTACATGAACTTATACAGCGTGTGATAGCGTCAGCCTGTTCGGGGTTTTTGGTTCGTGCAGATACCATGCGTGCAAGTTTGACAGATTTTGACAAGGTACCGCGGTGCCGATGTGCTTACAGTGAACGTACAGCGTGTGATGGTTTTCAGCCTGTTCGGCGTGGTTCAGTGCAAGATACAGCATGCGTGCAAAGTTTGAACAGATTTTTGCACAAGTCCGGGTGCCGATGGCTTTACAGTGAACTACAGCGTGTGCATGCGTTCACCTGTTTCGCGGTGGTTCAGTACAGATTGATAGCATGCGCGAAGTTTGACCAGATTTTGACAAATACCGGGTGTCGTGTGCTTACAGTGAACTTACAGTGTGTTGATGCGTCACATGTTTGGGGTGTTATTCAGAACAGATATAGCATGCGTGCCAATTTTTAACAGATTTTTTTCAGAACAAATACCGGGTACCGGTGTTGTTGCAGTGAAAAACAGTGTGCGCCGTGTGTTTTGAGTTGATTCGGCTTAGTGCAGTGTGTGTGCATGTGCCAATCTCAAAAAGATGTCAGTTGTATGTATGTTTACAGTTCAACTACAGTTCTACAGGTATATCAGATTTCAGCAGTTAAAGGTACAACTAGCTACGGCAGTTTTGTTATCCTACATTGCCGGAAAGTAAAAGAGAAGGACAGAGAATTACCTTCGGAAGCCGCCGAATTTGAAGGTGGAGGTTAGGCTCGCGCAGCAATAGCTTTGGGCCGCCACGTGCTCTCGAAGCTCCGGAAACTGGCGCAGACCGTCGGGGGCAGAACATGGGCGCTCGCTCAAGGTAGGAGCTTCGACCCGAGATCCTATCTCGTGGATCCGAGGGAGTCCTGGCCACGATGGAATGTCGTCCGCCATTCAATCAGTTGATGAAAAATGGCCGGAGGAAGGAAAACCGTGCCGGAATTACGAAGAGTCAACCGAAAAGTCAACTTCCGAGAGGGTCGGAAATGCAGCCGGAAGGCCAGAATGTGAAGCACGGAAATCAGAGGAAAGTTGGGGGGAACAAAACCCGGAAAAGAGGAACGCCAAACCAAGCACCAAACAAAAGTTTTGTCGGTTGAAAATGCCGAAACGCAAAAGGAAAATTTCGCGAATCCGACGACGAAACGGGGCGTAGAACGCCTGAGGAAACGGAGAAACGGGAGATGGAAAACGCTCTAGAGAGAGAGAGGTGTGGGATTTTGGCGAGGGGAGTGAGAATTAGGGTTTGGAAACCCTTTTTAAAACACCCAGGGTGAAAAGTCGAATCTGCCCCCGATTTCAGCAACTGTTTGCCGGTCGGCAACATTTGTGCCGGCCGGCAGTAATATTGTGCCGATGGAGTTATTCTGCAGCCGTTGGATAGTCGGTGGCCTCCCCTTCGCCAGTGTGCTGTTCCCACAGCCTTGTTTAGGCCATATGGAGTAGTTTGTGGTCTTTCATGCTCAGAAAAGTGCAAGAAAGTGCATTCTCCGACGCTCAACGGCTCCGTCTTGACCTCGGGTTCGTTTTTTTCTGCGCGTGGCGCTCGAATTCGTTGGCAAGGTGTTTATCCTTCTGTATCCTTTTAAATTTCAGAAGTTTACCCCATGTGCGTTACACGCATTCATCGACTATCTCGGCTGCAATTACATCGCGCTATTACGCGCCTCACAGTTGCCCTTGTTATGACACAATACTTACATGCGTCGTAACACACACCCCTTGCATTGTCATTGCCACATCTCCCCTGCATTGTCATTTGTTTTTTATTTCATGCATTGTTGTGCATCCGAAACACGTGCGTTGTTACGCATTTTAGTTCCATTTTACATTCCGTTGTAGATGCGTGCTACACTGGCATCATTTTGCATCTTATGAAGCATGCTGTCCATTATTTCATTTTTATGATTGCATCGGCATGCGTGCCCATTTTGCATCGCGTACGCGTGCCCTTAATTTTCATCGGCATGCGTGTCTCATTTTCCATGCAGGTGTGCCCCATTTTCTTCATCGGCATGCGTGGCCACATTTTTCATCGGGCATGCGTTTGCCCCATTTGCATCGCACGCGTGCCTCGTTTTCATCGGCATGCTGGCCCCACTTTTCCATTTGGCATGTTGTGCCTCATTTTTGCATTGTCTCACTTCCGTTGTTACCTGTGTAGACCACATGTATTGCTTCGTAGACCGCATACTTATTAATTACATTTACCTGCGTAGACCGCTATGTTTGTTAATCAATTTTATACTTGCGTAGACCGATATTTAATTACATTACCTGCGTAGACGCATGTTTGTTAATCTTTCATTACTTTGCGTAGACCGCATGTAATTACATTTACTTGCGTAGACCGCATTATTGTCAATTTCTTTTACCTTGCGTAGCCGCATGTATTGCTTGCGTTAGACGCATAATTGTTCCAATGTTCTTTCCTGCGTAGACTGCCTTATTGTTCAATTTTCTTTACCTGCGTAGACTGGCATGTATTTGCTTGCGTAGGACCGCATAATTGATTCAATTTTCTTCCTTGCGTAGACCGCCATATTTATTGTTCAATTTCTTTTACCTGCGTAGACCCGCATGTATATCTGCTTGCGTTAGACGCATAATGATCAATTTTATTACTTGCGTAGACCGCATATTAATTTCATTACCTGCGTAGACCGCATGTTTTTGTTGCGTAGACCGCATATTAATTTCATTACCTGCGTAGACCGCATGTTTTGATTGCGTAGACCGCATATTAATTACAATTATCTGCGTAGACGCGTGTTTTGCTTGCGTAGACCGCCATAATTGTTCAATTATCATTACATGAGTAGCACCGCATGTTTTCGCTTGCGTAGACCGCATGCTTACGTTCAAATCATTACTTGCGTAGACCGCATGTAATTACATACTTGCGTTAGACCCGCAATGGCTTATGATCAATTTTTGTTGCTGGATAGATCGCGTGCTCCATTTACATGTCCGTGCTTCACAAACATCTTATGCTTCCACTTGCTTGCGTTGTCACGGCATTTTTCAAATACAATTAATAATACATCGTACCTGTTGAGTTGTTTTCTTGCAGCACGTATTGTATGTACGGTTCATTTAGGCTGGAGCAAACCAGGACGAACCGCACAGGTATATCCACGGTCTAGGAAGACCTTAAATGCTTGGAAAGGTGTAAACCTTTAGTGTTTTCGCATTGTCGTATATCTCGAAAGCCGCGTGCTTGTCGCGCCATTCATCTGTAACATGCTTTTTACATCATTTGCCATTTCAAAAAAAAAACATCATTGTCACACATCATCGTAAATATGTTGCATGTCATGCATCATTGCATATTGTAAATCTGCACTGTAGGTCACGTTGCATCATAAAGACAATCGTGTCACCTTCCATCTTGACTTACGCCTTTCCATGTTGAGCTTTGGTCTGCGTATGCTGCCATACTCTCGCTGTCGAAGCATTAGTTCAGTAGACCGTTTATGTTAGACCGTGGCTTGTATGCGTACATGCCCCTTCCTAGGCAAGATTTTGTTTGGCCCGCGTGCCATATCCATTGCATCGTAGATCGCATGCATTCATTGCATCACCTTGACATTTATGGCTTGCGCCTTTCCATGGTTAGCTTGCGTCTGGTTTGTTGCCCATACTTCTTCGTGTTCGAAGCATAGTTCAGTTAACCGTTCTGTGTTTTAGACTGGCTTGTATGCGTACATGCCCTTACCTAGCCAAGATTTGGTTTGGCCCGCGCTGCCATATTCATTTCCATTCCATTATAGCTATAATTTTTTGCATCCGGCATAGGATCATTGTTCCTTTCTCCAGCGGGTCGTTTCCCACTTTATGTTCATTCCACCCAATACTTGTTCTGTGTTTGTCTACAATGCTCATAGTCAGTTGACCGTTCTATGGTAGCAGACTTGTTACCTCCATCAATCTATTTGAAATAGGTGTGGTTTTCGACCACTCGTGATTGGATCGTTGATTCAATTGCTTTGCATATAATTTGCATTGTTTCAATTACATTGCATCTTCATTTGATTGTTTATACATTGTTTTTGTAATATTTGCATATCATTTTGACATCCATTCTTGCATTGTCATGCATGTTGCTAACAATATTGTACTGCTAAGTTATTGTTTTCTTTCAGCCACGATTTGTTGTGCTTACGGTCATTGATTTGAGGTTTGGTTGCAACCAGACAAGCCGCACAGGTATTGTATCTCCGAGTGAGACGTATGAGAATTGCATAATTCTCTTACATCCTTTCTCATGTAGTGTAGTTTTGGTGTATGCTGGCTTAAAAACCGTCGCACGTGTGCTTCGCTACAGCTTTCTTTGCATGATCATAAGTTATGTCCGCTCTGTGCATTGTCTTGCATTTTGCCCCTGCCTTTTCGGCGCCATACCTTGTTTGTCTTTGCATGTTGTCTGAGTCTTCGGCCTTGTCAAATGGGTCGTCTTCTGCGACTTTGACATTCCACTCCCGTCTTGTTTATGACTTTTCGAGTTCTGTCAAAGAGGGGCAACTGTAGACACCCCATTTTTGACCGTCCTCAAGACTTGGCACGTCATTCGTTTGAACACTCGGTGATTATCCATGTTTGTGTTCGTTTGAAGTTCCGGAGGTCGCGGCCGCGCGCTTGCCTCAGGATCTCCGAACTTGACTGTTTAGTGTCTTGGTTTTACACCAAACACTTGTGGTTTTGCCTTGGAGGGCAGGGAATCCTTGTGAGACATCCCCCACACACCACCAGCAGAGGCCTTAGAGGCCACCGCTGTTTTTTTCTGCCAACCGCATTGCCGGCCGGCATATTTGTTTGCGGTCAGAACTATTTATGCCGGTTCGGCACTCTTTTTTTGCCAAATTTGGCATTTGCCGGCGATTACTGTGCATTCTGCTTTTGCAGATATTTTTAAGACAGCTGGTCTTGCTTGGCTCCCCTCCATACACTGTGTATGAGGGATCTCTTCTTCTTGGAAGCTTGTCTTGTAAGCTTTACAGACAATAGCTCTATAAAGAGAAGCTTTTGTCTCTTGGCTTTGAGGTTAGAGAGACTTTTAGACATTTAGAGACAAAAAAACACAGGAGAAGCTCTGGTTTTTTTAGGGTTAGGATCCATACATATTCCTATCTCTCTTTTTCTCTCTTTGTGCTCTAGGTGTTTTGTGTCTTACTATTGGACATAAACCACCTAGTGTTTCACTTTCCTCTAGCTATGAGGTTCTAAGGGACTGATTTTTTAGTGTTTTGGTGTTGGATTCAGCCAGGAAGCGGCCATTTGAGCATCATTGTTGAAGAGGTCTTCAAGGGTAAGAATCTCACCCCTTTATTCCATTTTTTGCACCTTATTCTACCTATCTTAGAACTGTTTTGTGCTTGTGTATAATACAAAAAAAGCTGTTTTTAGTCCTCTTGATTGTTTATTAGAGTGTTTTGTGGTTTGAGGGTGTTTGACCCCTCTTAGGCCTTGAAAGCCTATTTCTGTGCTATTTTGTGCTAGTTTCGGGACTTGGTGTTTGGACTCTTCACCACTGAAATTTCTTGAGGGATTTCAGTGGTGGAGATGGTGCCTTGAAGTTCTCCAAAGGAGAGGGCCACCCCTCTCCTTTGTCCTTGAAATAGGACCATTTTTGGCCTCTTTGAGAGAGCATATGTTAAAGTGTGTATTGACCATGTTCTGGCTGCTTTCCATTGCTTAATATGTTGTTTTATACCTCTAATTTTTTGTGGTTTTGGTTTACACCATGCATGCTTAGCATACCTACCATGTAATGCCAAATATGCCTCAATGTGCCTTAGGGTTGTTAGCCCTTGTATAGGAGCATGTTTTAGACTTGTCTTTGTAAGCATTTGTGCATATTTTGCCATGTTTTAGGTCTGTCCAATGGTTTGTTTGGTGCCAGATTGGCATGCCTTAGTATAGCCCTTTGGCATTCGCTTGTTGGCCTTAAGTATGTGAATGTATAGCATGTCAGTTTTTGCATGAATTTTGTGTTTTTGGAATCATCCACCATGTCATTTCAGTCCTATTTGCATGCCCAATATGTTTACCCTGGATGCTATCTTTAATGCTTTGGAAGCTTGTGTAGTATTGCTCAAGTTTGGTGATTATGCATCCTTGGTTTTTTGAACCACTAAGATTGCCATCTAAGTGATCCTTAAGGCCTGCTTAATGTCCTTAAAACTCTGTTTTTTGGTCAATAAGTTTCATCCATGTTTTGTCTTGCTAAGTGTAGTTCCAATACTCCATTGAGTTGCTTTGAGCACTTAGGCCCATTTGTTGCATCTTGGCTTGATTTTTATGCTTGGTTTTGGCACCATGTTTTAACATTGATTTTTAATGTCTTATGTTGCATGTTAATTGTCCATGATATCCTTCTTTCAAATGTGTTGAGAGTTGTCCATTTGTTGCCGAAATTGTTGGCTTCCAATATATGCATGTGTGGCATGTGCATTTAGCCCTCATTTTTATAGCATTTTAGCCACTGTTTTAGGCCTAATTAGAGCGCCTAAATCATGCATAAGTCCATCTTTTGATCCATTTGCATCGCCGCATGTTTGGCTTGTATTGCTCGCATAAGTGCCTTTGCCATGCCATGTTGCATCCTTAGTTGTATGCCTAGGTTGCATTCATCTTGCATGCATGCCTTGTTCCTTGGACTTAATTGATAGGAATTGGGCCTGATTTGTGTGTTTGGTTTGCATTTCATTTGACATGAAAGTTGCACACTTTGGACTCTTTTGGGGCCATCATGATGGAATGCGTGTAATTGGTGGTCCGAAATCGAGACACGCTGTCCCTTTGAGTCACAACCATGAAGGGGACATGATTTGGTGCATATATTGCCTTGAATTGCTGCCTGCTTGCCTTGGCCCTCTGTTGCTGTCATTTGCAGATTCTGCAGAACACTCTGCCGGGACCGGCAGTGTCAAGGTGCCGGACCGGCAATTTATGTCTCTGCGATAGTCTCACCTTGGCGGTGGCCACATCCATGCCAGGTGGCCAATTCCATTTCAGCGGTTGTGTTCCCCGATGTCCAAGGGAGCAGTCTGAGGTTTTGGCACCTCTAGAGGAGTGAAGGAAGGAAACAGAGGCAGCCATGCATGGCGGCGCATTTCCCTGAGGCGATTTACTATTTTCTTAGCTAGTCAATTTGCTTTAGTTGATAGGCAATTTTGTTAATTTTTAATTAGCTTGCGTAGTTAATTCATTGTATTTTATTATTTGGTCCCTCGATGCGGAGGGCAAATATGTATAAGTGTGTGTGAGGGTTGTATGTCTTTCAATCCCCACTTCTTTCTCCCTTTTACTTATCTCCTTTGATGATTAGTTTAGGGCACGTTTAATTTAAGCATACCTTATGCTTATGCATCGCACATTCATCATTGTATTGCATACATTAGGCTCGGTACATCACGCTAACTGCATTTGTACTTCAATTTCAAAACTGAATATGTGATAGTTGGTGCATTTTCACATGCCATGTTTAGGTTAGTCGAAGCCTATTCTAGCACATTTTGTATGCGATGCATTGCGGCACTTAACATGGACTCGGATCATTAGCATGTTTTGCTAACGAGTTTATTATTTGGCACGGAGTACTATGTAAGTATTTTTAATGCTTTAGCATATCACATGCCGTGTGAATGCTTACCATAAACAGTATTTTACCATGTGCGCTAGATGCTTATGTGATAAACTGTTGAATGCCCGTGGGTGGAGGTTGGATTGTTTGAGTGGAAAAACTCGTGGAAATCCGTATTTTAGCCTACTTGCGGATAGCAAATTCCAAAGCGCTTTTTTCAAAACGGAACGATATGCGATGGCTTTATTTTTCCAAATTAGGCAATCTAGTCCTTATACTTGTTTTGTGTCGCATAACATAGTAATTTAGGCTAATAACCGGAATAAGAACACATAAAGTTTTCAAAAATGGGGATATTCACGGTTAGTAGAGGCCGGTTTCGACCAGGCGGAAGGGGGTGCTCATAGCTGAACCTTTTCCCCGATCGTACCCAAGCTTCCCGAGGCCGAGGACAACCCGGTAATGACGAACATGTGGCCTTCGGCACCGAGTTCAGGGTTCCTAAATTTCCCATTAAAAAATATTTAGGTGGCGACTCTGTATCTGGCCAAAACAGTCCATGTTTGACACTTCTTTTCAAAAATCTGTTTCTCAAACGATTTGCCGGATTTGGACTCTTGGTTCAGATTAAGAACCGTGACAATTTGAGAGTCCGAGCTGTAATGACCCCACAAATGAATAGAACGGGACTCACCCTCCCGCGGCGTTCGGGGACGTCTACAGAGGGGAATGTCATGAAATGAATTTGAGCACCCTTGCTTGCCTGATCAAAGATTGGCCTCTACTAATCATGATATGAATCTTATCTATGTTATATGCTCTTGTTTTGATTATTAGGCTAGCATTACTATGTGATGTGCACATAGACAAGTACGGGCTAATTTGCAAGAATTGGAACATTTGATTCATGTTCGTTTTGAAAATTGTTTCGAATATGTACTAGTTGAAAAAATGATCGCATATAAACATTACTCAACTTATTCTAATTCAAGCAACAAGCCTTCAACCACAGGCATTCAAACAATTTATAACACTTAAGCAATTAGTCTCATGGCAAGCATGCTAAATATGGCAACATCGACACTCATGCAATTTATGCTAAAGTGAGTAAATGATCACTTAGTACTCCAAGCCAATACAGAAACTAGTTAGAAAAATGCATGATTCATAACTATGCGATATGACTAATGCAACACATGCGATATGCAATTACTAGGCTCAGCTACTAATATTTCATATGTATTAATTTGACAACATGCGAGCTAAACACGTATTCAAAGAAGTGTTAAACTAACAATGCGAGTTAGAATGATGCGTCGAGCCTCGGTTCATGCAATACGAATGGATGCAAACATGAGTAATGCTAAACGTAACATGATGTTCCTAAACTAACCATCATAAGTTAGTAGATAAAAAGGAGAAAGACATGAGGTTGAAAGACATACACATTATTACAACATTGCGATCTCACGAAGGAGAGTTCGAATGAACTAAGTTAATAAAACTAATTAAGCTACGCTAAGCTAATCAATTAATTATTACAAAACAAAATGACTAAACTAGCTAAGATACTTAACTAATTATTACAACACCATATGAATTAATCAACTAACTATTCTAGTTAATTAAGGATTACAATATCACAACTAGTTAACGACTTTAACTAATTAAATAATTACAACACAAGTGCAATTAAAAGAAAGTAGTAAGAAAGCTAAACAATTAAGCACTAAGCTAACTATTCAACCTTGGGAAGCGAGGGATGTTCATGCGCATGCTCGGTTTCCATCGGAAAAGGCCATTGTTTTCCTTCCGGAGAGCCTCTGATGCATAGAGAACATATTCACTGCTACCTAATTCCAGAATAACTCTGTTTTTTTCCAGGAACACATTGCTAAATTTTACATCAGTGGCCGGCCGGCCAGTGATGAGGCCTGCTGGTCACCAATGATAGCCGGCCGGCCATCAAAGGTGGCCGGCTGGCCATGGAAAATAGCCTACCGACCACTGCTGCCCAGTTCACCTTGCTGTAACAGAGAACAAACAGAGCATGCACAGGGTATTTCAAGTGTTTCTTTGCACAACTCACCCCTCCTTTTCATGAGCAAATCAAAGAAGTAGTGAACTTAAGCCACAAACCACCAACTCGAGCAATTTTCATTACATGATGGCTTGTGAACCAAACTGTGCAAGTTCAATAAATGTAACAAAATGAGACTCTAACATCTCCTCCCTTTCATGAAAGATCAAGGGAAGTAGTTGATCTTGGAGACTTAAATCATTTCATTACTAATGAATATGAAATGGCCCACATTTCTATGTGTTAAATTAACGTCCGATTGAATACAACACTTTTTATTATCTTTCACCATTTTTAGCCTCAATTTTATTACTCCATTTTAGATTACCATCAATTCTTTAGTCAATTAAATCCAAAAGGTGAAGTTAAGTCCTCTAATGGAAAGATGGCTCAAACCAAGAGTTGCTTTAGGCATGAAAGAGACATCATACCATTGGTAATGAACCCCTAAAGGGATTAAACCATTAAACATGACATCTCAATCTCATGCTTAAACAAACAAATGATTTGAAACCACTTTCAAAACAAAGAACAAGCCAAGAAAGGAGGGAGGTTGCAGAGGTGATTAAAGGTGATCACAAGTATGGAAAGCACTAAATAAATGCAATCAACTCATATGAGGAGATATTTAAGGCCTAAAACACCAAACTCATGAGGACAATTACACTACAAGCATGCAATATAAGGCTCAAATGCAACAAACACTCAAAAATAGTCATAAAATAGTCTTAAAACATGTTGGAAGTAAGACAAAAATAGCTAGAATAATAAGCTAAAACATGGATCATGCTAGGCTAGTAAGCAAAACCCAAGGAGGGGAGGCTAACCCCTCTAATTTTGGATTTCAAAACATGATTTTAGCCACTGAATTAACTTGGAAAATCATTGTCTAAATGCTCAAAAAAAGATAGTGTAAAGGTAGGAAACACAAGGGTAAAGGTATTGAGAGCTAGGTGTCAAGAAGGGTGAACCACCCCTTTACCTTTATTGGCCTTAAAACCCAAGTTTCAGCCCAAAAATACAAAGTTTTTATAGCCCAAAAATAGTTTGAAAATAATAAGAAAAAGAGTAAATACGACAAGTAAAGATGCAAAGCTTTATACCTCTTGAAGAGGAGATCACTTTCAAGTAATAAAGCAAGGCAAACACACCCTCAAGAGCTCAAACAAGGCTCAAAGATACCTTAGCTCAAAGGTGGAGAGGTGTGGTTGAGAGTGTATAGGCAAAGGTGAAGAAATTTGCAAGAGAGAGAGAGAGAGGAAAAATTTTGCTCCAAAATTTTTCTAACCCCAAAGCAAGAGGAAAAGTCCTCTATATATAGAGAAACATGAACCTCCCTAGGCTCAAAGTCGTGGCATTCCGCTGAGGACTTCGAGCACTTGGCGAGCATATAGAATCATCATCGGGTGTGCATGCAATGGTGTCCAAGTCATAATGGCCGTAAAAAATTAGGTGTCTACACATTGCTATTTCTAATTGGAACTCTGGTAATGTCACGGGACGATCATTAGCTGGAAAGAAAGTTCGTATGTGTTTATGTGATTACGTGTTTATGTGGAATGAATTAATTGTTGTCTACCGTATTAGGACGCGAGTGAGTTAGCTTCGACACATTTGTAAATGTGCTAATCTCTTATGTTACCTTCATTAAGATGTCAGGACATGGAGGTGGCAGTGGTAGGCGTGGCAGGACTAGACGGCAAGAGGCGCTGTTGCCGGATGATAGTCCAATACGAGAAGAATGGGTTAGTCAGGCCAATGTGGCCGAACTAGTGGGTGATCAGCAGGCCATTGGTGCTTTAGCCCGTGAGATGGCTGGAGTTTTATGAGAATCCATGGACATTCTCAGAGCTAAGAATCAAGTCCAGGCCCATGTTGCTGAGATAGGGTCTTTTTTTCTTAAGGGGGAGTTCTTCTGGTCAAATCCGGATAAGTTTTTAGAGGATCTAAAAGAGCCACTGAAGGTGGATGAATGGTTAGAATAGATGGTGAAGACATTCGAGATGCTTGGCATCGAGGACTATGGGCTAAGAGTAACCTTGACATCTTTTCAACTGAAGGGAGATGTGAGTTAGTGCTAGAAATATGGTCGTGGGTGCATTGGAGTGACTTGCGAGACCTTTGTCAACGCTTTCAATGATAAATTTTTGCCTCCCACCGCTAGGGAGATGTTAAGAGAGCAGTTTATGAAGCTCACGAAGCTTAACACACTGGTGGTCAAGTTTGAGGTTGCCTTTACTTATTTGTCGAAGTTTGCACCGGAACTCATGGCGACGGAAGAACGCCGTTGTATTGAGTTCGAGAAGAGATTGAGGATCAGACTCCTTTTCAAGGTAGCTGGGTCTATGATTAGGGACTACAAATGCCTTGTGGAGGTGATGGCTCATCTTGAGACCGTGGTTCAGTCGGAGGAGGAATGGATAAGGAAGGCTCTAGGCAAAGGTGTTAGGAGGTTCAGGGGAAGATTCGAGAGAGTAAGAGGCAGAGGAGTTCCAACCCCACAGCAGTCTTAAGGAACACATTTGGGTCAAGGAGAGGTGGTCAGAATGGGATCACTTGCTTTCAGTGTGGTCAGCTGGGCCACAAGTCTTTAGTTTGCCGCAGAAGGAAGGAGGGCAACAGTCTGCACTGTCTACGGCTCATTCTCAGAGCCAGAGTCAGGGGAGAGGGCAGCCGCCTACCTGCTATCAGTGTGTGCAATCAGGGCACGTGAAGAGGTTGTCTCTCAGTCAGGTGGCATATCTAGTTTTTAAATTTTTGATTAAAAATATAAAGTGAAAAAAATTAAAATATTTAATATTAGTATTTTGACCTTTTTACAAAAAAGCTACAAAAAAAAAAATCAAAAAGTAAAAAAGAATGGCAATAAAATTTTGACTTTTGAACTAATTTAACATATTGCAAACAACCCAAAAAAAAAAAATCAATCTTTGTATATATATATATTGTTAAATAATTATTAATTAAATAACTAATCAATATTTGATTTATTAAATGAAAAACATTTTACTTTCATAAAAAGAAAGTAACATTTTTTTAGAAGTCTGGTCAATATACGTCCTTATAGCATAGGTTAAGAAATTTCTAGCAAATTATACATCAACCTATTTTGTCAACTAGATTAAAAACCAATTTTTTGACTTTTTGAGTCTTTTAGATTAAATCACCTCTATACTTTTTTACACGTTTTTTTTCAAAAATAGTCAAAAAAAAATTGACTTTTAACCTAATTCAATTAATGGGAGAGAAAAAAGAACATAATTTCAATTAAGAGATCGATTTAAAACTGAGAATTGACCAGAGTCACCATTCAACAAAAAAACCTCCAAAGGAACATCAGATGAAGCTGACATGGATGACGACCCAAATCTGTAGATGGGTTGCAGTATTTTGCTCCCTCTTGTACATGGAATGACGAGAAGTCGGGGTCCAGTCCTCATCTGCCAAACCTGCATGGAGAAAAATTGAATTGCTAAGAGAAGCACACTCCTTTAATGGAAATAATTTTGAAAATTGAATTCAATTGCCAAGACATTGAGAATGACTGCCAAATCTTCCAAACATTAATAGCTGAATTGTATAGTGGTAGCTCCGGTGGAACATGCAATGAGAGAGTTCCCTGCCAGTTTTGACACTGCAAATTAGAGATCATAAATCAAAATTAATTTGCTAATGCAAGAAAATAGTACCTCAATAATCCCTTTTCGAGGTGCATGAATGGCCAAGCACAGGCAATAGTCACTCTTCACATGTTCATAATAATCGGAACTTGATGTTCTTGTGTTTTTATTGACTAGCATTTCCATAAACAGGCAATTAGTTTCACGATATCCCTGTGAAAAAAGTGAAGCTAAACTCCTGGGATAGCAGAGGAAAAGAAATACTACCAAAAGCTGTCAGAAAAAAGGCATTTAATTCAGCGCTTGTTGAGAGAAAAGAGAAAAGACAAAACCTTCCATAATCGCACCACAACGAGTGCCTGGGTGTCCAAAAGTAGTATACGGCTGAGTGAATCCGTTATTGCT
>NW_021038403.1:0-12676 GCF_004153795.1 Camellia sinensis | reverse complement strand
ACATGCCTATAAATACAATATCACGGAAGAGGTATCATTATAAGTTCTTATTGTTTAATGAAATTCAGTTCATGAAACTGTTTATCTACGTTTTTTTCAATATCTTTAATTTTCTCCATAAGCAAGTATCAGTAAAAATCTTCTTTCATTGAGTCTGAAAGAACTTAACACAATCGTCTGATATTGGTTGGCGATTAAAACTTCTGTAAAGATTTTATTAATCCTTACTGCACGCTTAAAATTACATTATTAACTTGAAAGCCAAAAAAGCCAACAAAGATATAACCCAAAACATTTTCGATTATAATTGAAAATAATAATCATAATATGTCATAATCGAATTATAACTAAATACATGAAGTCAAATTAAATACCATAAATTCATAACTGGGCATATGGTAACACCCTAAAATAGAGTGTGTACAATAGAATTTCTCCATTATATAATAATATCATTTGTAAAATTATTTTTTCTTAATTAATTTTTTTTTTCGGTTTGTTTTTTTAAATTTGTAGCATTGTTGTAATGAAAATAAGAAATTCATTTTACATCCACATGATTTTTGATCATTTTATAGTTCATCTCCCCCATTATTTATTCGATTAAACTTGCAAGATTTTATGGAACAAGCGCAACATTGAGAGTGGATATGAAAAAAAATATCAATTCTATTGTAAAAGTAAAATTTCACTTTTTTCTTCTTCTTCCTATTCAAAACCCTAAACTATTGCACCCAACACCTCCATCTACCTCCATATCACACATGTCAACTATTTTCGCTTTCAGAAGTTGCTACTAGCTCTCTGATTCAAACCCACGACAGATCATCGAAGGTTGTAATGGCGTTGGCATTAAGTTTAATTCTTCACTTAATAATATATAGATGGATAGATTAGATAGAAGATAGAATGTTACAAAGTTGTTAGAAATAGCTTCTCTTTATAAATTAGCTTTTTCTTGGATTGAATGTGAAAGTTTCCAATAAAGACTAAAAATATTGTGGCTAGATATCTGGTAGCCACAGAGATACAACCAAGATCGTATGTAATACATGCAAGGTGACAACAACAAGCATGCACGGGGGTAATGGCAGTGGTGAAGCATTGTTTTCCCTAGCAATGCGTCAAGTTCAACTTGAGAGGGGCATGAAATGTTTGGGTATTTTCTAGTGGTTCTCTTGGGAGATTCGCACTGTACTCCAATCAAAATCTTGTCCTGCTGGGTGTGGTTGATGAGCTCACTGGTGCCTCGGTGGTGGGTCCTTCCTATTAATTGTAAATCAAGCTGACAATCGATTACTCGAAGCTTGGCCCACAGATGTCATGATGAACTTAGAATCCTTTTTTCTTATTAAAACAAAAAGAAAAAAAATGCATGATATTGAATATGTACATATGATGTTATCTAAACGTGTTCATAGTTGTCTACATCCTTATTTTATTTACACAGTTGATAAAAAGGTGTAAATAAAATATAATTTGTAATTAGTCTAAAATAATAGAATTCAAAATTTTAAGTGAGTTAATTAGGAGTGTAAAAATGGCTCGGGCTCGTGGGCGGGCTTCAAAGCTCGTCTGCGACTCGGAATAGGGCTAGCCCGATTAGACCCAGTTAGTCCTGGGCCCAAGCCCAGCCCGAGACCCTAGGCCATCATTTTGAAGCCTGGCCCAGTCCAGCCCATCGGCCCTCTTAAGGCCCCTCAAAGCTCGGCCCGCCCGAGGCCTAGTGTCATTTTTGGTTAAAAAAAATAAAATTTTGGTGAAAAAGATAAAAAAATAAAAAATTGTTCAAGCCCTGCCTAGGCCCAAGTTTAGGTCCACCGGCCCAACCCTCCCAAGGTCGAATGCCCCTATTCTTGGGCCTAATTTTTTGGCCCGTGGGTCCGGCCAGGCAGACCTGAATTTTGGCTGGAGCTCGCGAGGCCTGACATGGGCCAGCCCGAGCCAAATTTACACCCTTAGAGTTAATGTTCTTTTTAAATTAGAGGTCCACTAGTTTAGATCAATTAAAAGTTGTGTTTTGTTTATTGATGTGTGAACAAAATTATTTTTTGAGTTATTTGTACTTTGTATCATATCTCAAAGGTCAGTGATGGAATAGTTTTTTTAGCGTTTCTACTGGCATTGATATGACAATAGGTCTCTTAGAAATCAAAGATGATGATGTGTACTTGACACTATTAAAAGTGACACTGAATAATTTTTTATCGTAAGGAAATGTGGTCAAACTTAATTGGGCTTGTAAAAAGACTATCTCAAAATTTATGTCCTCTCTTTTGTATTTTGGTATAGACTCAAAAATGTTATTCCTATAAAAGGGGAGAAATTAAGACACTGACTTAATTATTGAAGTCACCTTAATGAGTATGGGCTAAAGCTTAAGGAAAATGGGTCAACTAAGAAAATTGAACCAGATCCGACCCATGTAGCCCAAATGGGCCAAGAGCAAAGTATCCATGAGAACTCGCTAAGGAACTGCTTGTTGAGGCATAGTTCTTGGAGCAAACTCTACCACAGCGCCGTCATTTTGTTACGGCACCGCCTTTGATACTTACCGGAGGGAAGGGAGCTGAGGTAACTCCAACCTCTGCAACTATCTCCTGAGGCATAGTTCCCCCAAGGCAATTGCAACCTTTGAGGGAGACCTCCTTTATACAAAGTAATGTATAGATATTTGGCGCTGATAGTAGGCCCTAAGGTATTAGCAGCTTAGGGCTGATAGCAGGTCTGAAGTGCGCATAGCTTGATGTTGATAGCAAGCCTCGACGTTTACTAGTTGAAGTCAATAGCAAGTGGCAGAGGTACCAATATACTGCAGCGATCCCATGAAAATGAAAGTAGGGTAACACGAAAGCAAGAGACTGCCTTTCCATTTACCTAGGTCAAAAACTTGCCTTGGTTACACAGGTAGGACCAAGGAAGCCCCTTTGGGCTTGGTACGATGCGCATCCCTTGCTGTGACCTGTGCCCTAAGAAGTTGGAGAGTTTGTGGTTAGCTGGCTAGGGTGAGAGAGTCGTTGAGGTAGACATAAGCATGACTGATAACAGGTCATAAGTCTTGAGAGTGCAAGTCTTAGGAAATCGAATTGAGAATGCGGGTGCCGTAGCGAGTACCACTGCAGAGAGTGCCATCAAAGTAGGTGCACCTCCTGTGGTCTATACCAAAATGGCACTCGCTGAGGTTAGCACCAAAAAAGGTACATGTTAAGGCTCGTGCCAAACAAATAGTGTAGTGGCACTTGCTGAGGGTTTGTGCGAAGCAGATAGTATATGTCAAGGGACACGTGTCTACCAAAGCCTAGTGGTTCAAGACAGCGACACATGTTGCTGCTCTGTTTGACCACTTGGTGTATTCCGCTATCAAGGAAAAATCTATGAATATGTCCCATTTTCCAATACTCAAAGAAGAACTTCTTGGGATTTGGAAGGATATGATGCCCATTTACATTGCCACATTCTTGTTACTCATTCTCCAACCTTCTCATATCATTAACTCGTTAACATAGTTTTGTTACTCTAAGTGATATTATTATTACTAATTCATTTTGGACCCTCTACAATTCCTTTATTGTAGTCCACTCTCAATAATTTATGTTGCAATGCAAAATTTTTTAAACGTACAATGAAAATAAAATTGGATTGTAATGAAGATTGGAGAAACATTTTGAACACAGTAAATCAGGTGCCATAGGGCTGACTTTTAATTACATTGATGTCTTATCTTTAGAATTTTTATTTAAAAAAGTGTTTGCTTAAATTTTAAAATATGAAAATCCAATTTAAGTATGTCTCACACTATATTAAATTTAAATATTGTTGGCTACATATTTTGTAAAAGCCAGTTACAGTTCGACACGTGGCAGAGTAAGGGTAATAAAGGAAGGTTATTCAAGCCTTCAATCCTGATCGTACACGTGGCAATAAATATTGGTTCTCACATGATCTGAGTAACACTAGATCAATAACGGGATGCAAGATGACATAGCTTCAACGGTTACTCATATTCAAATTCAAGTACAAGAGGGAAGCTCAACTGCCAGTAATGGCGTAATGGAGCTACTTGTAAGGAAGCATGATCAGCGATCATGGAGGAGCAGTTCGACGGTTCGAAGTGCAGTTCGAAGGTCATCACTGACGAGTATAAATAGCAGGGCAGCCCCCAGAAAAAGCTGGAGATGAGAATCAAGAGGGGCAGGAAGCTGATCCAGTTCAGATTAATTATGTTGCTTTGGGGCATTGTCGCCTGCAAATGTCATAAGCACAAAACATAAAAGATCCAAGGTTATTTTTGGTGGAAAAAGTGTACTCTAGTTCACAAAAAGGGACGAAACAACTTGTCACCTACTTCTTGATCTAGTGGCTGCATGTAGGACACATGTCAATAGTAATAGGTGACTGCATGTAAAGCCATGTGCCACTCCCTTGTCATTGGGTTGTTGCATGTAGACTGTGTACCTTGTTATTGAGTGGCTGCATATTTTACCACTTCTTGTTTTATTATTTTGTATTTTTTCTATTTCAAGGTTCAATATGGATCGAAGATTTATATTCTTGTAAATGTTTCTAGCAAATGATTGCTTGAACCATGCTTGTACTTCATTGGTGCATGATACTTAGGTTACGATTTTGTCTTACTACTGCATGATACTGTCAGGAAGAATTACCTGAATGAAGTTAATAAAGACATTCAAAATGGCCATTGACCTCTCCACTTTATTGTATGAAGTGTTCCCAACAGTAACCAAGTCTCTCGATTTACCATTGATTGTCCTATCAATGGAGGAATTGTAAGTGGTGAAGACTGTGATAAAGGCAATGTTCTCTCCAAAATTGAAATTGTTAGCGGAAGCTGAAAATTGGGTCTTGTTAAGAGCTTTAAGGTCTGAATCAGATTCAAAACATGAGATAACCACCAACCAACAAACACAAGACACACGGAGGAGGTTTTAAATGTCCCTGAACAAAGGTTGGCTAGAGTTAAATAGCCTATGCAAGTTAATGGACATTCTAATGGTTAAACTAGTACCCAAAACTTTGAAAGATCATCACCTCAGTCTTGGTATGAATCCATTTCAAGGCCTATAGCAGGCCAAAATGTCTCAGTACTTAATAATGAAGCCACACAAGTTGGTGGATTTGGCCAAGTACAAGAAACTGGCATAAGAATGGTTACAAATCCCATGTTCGAAGCCATACCTGGCACAAGGGGGTTCACTAATCCGTTATTCGAATTTATACCCGGGGGGTTGGAGGGTTTTCCTACAAATGGTAGAGACACAACACCTGTTCCAGCACCTTTTGCAGGTCCTTTCGCAGGTCATGCTCAAAGGGGTTACCCATACCCTCAACAGCAACCTGCACCGCAAGGACAACCAGCCCCAAATTTACCACCTTATGGACCAAGAGGACCACAAGCACAAGTTTGTCCACCAAATTCTGTGTTTGTTCCTCCAGTAGTGGTTCAGTAGGCACAAAATATGGTCCCTAGGGATCAAATCGCTGATATTGTTAGGGAGATGTGTGGACCGATAGCTCAGGGGGTCCAGACTCCTGTATACAGAAAACCATACCCAGAATGGGTAGATAGGGTACATGAATACCCAAGAGGATTCAGAATACCAGATTTTACTCTATTTTATGGAACTGGAAATCAGTCAACTGTAGAGCATATTGCTAGATTTGCTGCTCAATGCGGTGAATTCACTAATCATGATTATATGAAACTGAGATTATTTCCAAATTCTCTGACTGGAGGAGCATTCGTATGGTACATCAACCTTACACCTGGGTCCATTCAAAATTGGCAACAGATGGAAGAGGCATTCCATGCCCAATTCTTCCAATCAGAGCCAGAAGTTTCCATGGCAGACTTGGCTAGATTGAGTCAAAGGCCTGAGGAAAAGGCTACTCAGTTTATTGCCAGATTTAAAGGGGCTCGGAATAAATGTAGAGTCATTCTCCCAGAGTCAGAGTTTGTAAGATTGGCTCAAAACGGTTTAGAGTTCAGGCTTTGAAAGAAGTTTGATTCAACTGAGTTCAGGGATTTGGTCGAATTAACCTATAAGGTGTCTAGATATGAAGCATTATTAGAAGAAGAACAAGATCGAAATAATGACTCGTATAAGACATATTATAGAGATCCCAATTATGAAACCGATGCAGCAGAGATTGTGGGCAAAAAACCTGTAATTTGTGAAGCATTGATTCATAAAGACACCACCATCGACCAGCAGTTTAAAAAGAAAGATTTCCACAGAAAGTATTCTTTCGATCTGGCAAAAGCAGATGACATTTTTGATCATCTGCTTGCAGCCAATTTCCTTAAGTTACCAAAGGGAGTAAAATTGCCATCTCCAGATGAACTTAAAGGAAAAATATATTGTAAATGGCATAACTCTTGGTCTCACTCGACTAAAAACTGCATTGTTTTTCGAGACAGGATCCAGGAGCAGATTCGGAAATGAAGTTTGAAATTCCCAACCAAAACAGAAAAGATCATGGGGATTGATAGTAACCCGTTTCCAGAAGTTGGAGAAGGCACAGTTAATGCGGTTGTACCAAACTTCCAGAATCTATCTCTGCAGGAGTTGGAAGAGGTCAACGTGCAAATGCATACTGCCAACCAGACAACTGCTAAGAAGGAGACTAGAAACCCACCAGCTATTGGACAAGGTTTCTCACATCAGAAGGAGCAATCTGACGAAGAAGCACTAGATGACAATTCCTTGGAAGCAGCAGTAATGCAGAGGATGTGTCCCAGGTGCAGACTGAGTCATAAATGGTTGAGGGGACTTCCAATTGATGGAAAGCAATACTACAGAGATGTTCAAAGACATTCTAAGCCAACCAATGCTTACAACAAAAGGCCGTATCCGGGTAGTGATAGGCAGCGACCATCAATGGTTGAACCTGCAGTGGACAGAATGCATGCTAAAGGCAAGAGGTCCTTGTATGAGTCTAGACCACCTAACTACTACAGAGTAGAAAGCAACCATTCTGAAAGAAGATTGGGAAGAGTTCAGGTTATGGGATTAAAGCCAGGGATTGGCCTCCTAGACTAACCTCACGCAGAATTGAAAGTGGCCACTTTCATCAAAGGCCAGAAACAGACTCGAGACATGAGGTCAGGAACAAGCATCTACCTTCACAGCCAGTTTCGAAGGCGGTTTCGAAGGTAGAAAGGAACAATTCTACGTCTGGATCAGTAGGTTTGTGGGTGCCTGGAGTCCCGGATTGGTTTGTAATGCAAAACAAACCTAGGGAAGTGCTTGCTTATGGAGAGGTTGTAAACAAAGGTAGGATGATCAAGCCTCCTATGGTGGCTCCGAATAACTGGGTGCTGCTTAAACATCCAAAGACGAGGGAACCAGACATGGTCCCAGTCATCTCAAGATCACAGAGGAGAAAAATTCAGCGCAGGTACACCCAGTACCAGAAAGATCTGAAGGAAAGTGGAGAAAATTCTTCACCAGTCAAAACGGAAGGAAGGAAGAACCCAAAGTCAGACCATGCTCCAAAGCCGGTTCCACAGAGCAAAGTGGTCTGCAGCCGAGAACAATTGGCTAAGGTTCATGCCGAACTAACAGCCAGAGAGAAGGCTAGTTTAGCTGGATTGGAGAAGGCTCTGATGAAGAGTGATAGTGAGACAGAAGAAGAGATTGGCACAAGCCAAAAGAAAGAAATGATGGAAGAAGAGATGTTCGAAGCCTTCATGGATGAACAAACGTTTCTGACTGAAGGGCCAGTTGAGAAAGATCCTTCGAAGGGATCAGTTAGCAATGAAATACCAGAATGCATCATGCAGGATGTTTCTGAGGAAGTCGATCAAAGTGACCAAGAGGGGAAACAGGTACCGCCAGCCATCCAGTTTGGCTCGTTTCCCCCAGTATCAGTGAACATGGTGCACATACTACCACAGGAATTCCAAGCTGGAGATGAGAATCAAGAGGGGCAGGAAGCTGATCCAGTTCAGATCTCTAGTGAAGGCTCACAAGCAAGTATGGTGCAAGATAATTTCGAAATGGTTACCCCGATGGAAGATGAATATGAGAGCGAGGAAGTGGTAAGCATTAACCTATCGTATCCATTCGAGTATCCCTCGAATTCCATGACACAACATGTTAAGCCTTTGTACATCAAGGCTTTCTTCGATGGGATACAACTGAATCGAGTCCTAATAGACAATGGGGCAGTAGTAAACTTGTTGCCAAAATCCTCTTTGAAGAAACTAGGGAAAAGGAATCCCAGGTTGATCCCAACCAGCACAACCATCGCTAGTTTTGCTGGAGATAAGCAAATGGCATGGCTCAGGGGATTCTCCCATTAATTTAAGGTGTGGGAAGCCAGGATTGCATGACAGCATTCTTCGTATGCGACAGTAATGCTAAATATAATGGCTTTACTTGGAAGGGATTGGATCCACACTAAACAAATGTGTGCCTTCTTCCTTGCATCAGGAAATCAAATGATGGCTTTTAGGCAATGGAGAGACAGAGGAAATCGATGCAGATCTCAACCTTCATAGCCTGTGCAGACTTTGCTGGGGGCTAAATTGTTATATTGAAGGAGTGACACCGCTCATATACTGATCGAAAGATGACGATTCAGCCGATAGTGGACGGGCTGATGAGGAAGTGAGACCACACTTGAAGCACTTAGTCCAAGAAAGTGCTGAGAAGAGGTCGTTCTAAAGGATGAGCAATGATTCCTGGTATAGGGCCAAAGAAGTGAAAAGCAAGAGCCCATCCTTTGGCTTGCTGATTAAATTCTCACATTGGATGTAGAAGCTATAGTCCAGAGAGTACAGGAGCAGAAAGGGAGGCCATGATACTCGGCTGCAAGCAGAAAACAGCAACAGGTCAGAATTTTGACCCTTGGGAAATAATTGTGCATTGGACATTGAGACCAAAAGTCACAGGAGATTACAGGAGGAGGATGCCCTTTGGACAGATTTGTCTATGAGGAGGAGGGCAAGGAATGTTGAACTAAAGAACTTAGGAGCAAGAACCAAAGCAAGAAAGGCTACTTCGAAGGTTGAAGGAATCACAGGAAGAAGCTTTGGGTAAGGTCCTCCAGGCACAAGAAACCCTTTTAGAAAGAAGGAAAATCTAGGGGAAAGTACTGTACAACAGCCTACTTATATAAGTGCTTGTTTTGGAATGCTCTGGAGCAGAAACCAACTATTGGTCTGGTTCTGAGAAATACAAGATTGCTTTGCATGGTCCTTTATAATGAAACTAACCAGGATTGGATAGGTCATTAGTGAACATAGGCTTTCACCGTGAGCCTAATTTCAAGCCTTACAAGCAGAAACCAAGGAAGGATGAGTCCAGAAGTAATTTTCAGAAGGTCCAAGGAAGGAAATCCCTTAGACTCCTCAAGGCAGGTTTTTATT
This sequence comes from Camellia sinensis, assembly GCF_004153795.1. NCBI lineage: Eukaryota > Viridiplantae > Streptophyta > Magnoliopsida > Ericales > Theaceae > Camellia > Camellia sinensis. The sequence continues at coordinate 3,282 of NW_021038403.1, read as the reverse complement.
AGAACAGCCAGGTATGTCGAGTGGCTATCTAATAATTCGTGGCCTGTAGTCAAGAAAGAAGTGGCAAATGAGGGTTGTTCGATTTTCAGAACTTAAATCTGGAACTCCTCAAAGATGAAGTACCCCTATGCTATAGTGGACTTGCTGGTAGACAGTTCAGCAGGTCACCTGTCTTGTCAATGATGATGGGCATTCCGGCTATAACCAAATCTGCATTGGCAAGAAGGAAGATATCCACAAGACCAGCCATTCAGAATTTCCCTGTGGGGGGGGGAGGGAGGAAAAAGGGGGAGGGAGGGAATATTGGCACTTTGAAATGGGTTAAAATGCCATTTGGTCTAAAGAATGCTGGAGCTACATATCAAAGAGCATGAACAACTATCTTTCATGACCTCTTGGAGGGTATTTGAATGTTATATTGAGACATTGTGGTTAAATCCCAGTCCATGGAAAGCACTTGTTTCACCTTAGAAGGGCAGCCTTTGAAAGAATGAGAAGGTTCAAATTAAAGCTCACCCTCTTTAAATGTGCCTTGGCGTATGCATCTGGAAACTTTCTTGGGTTTATGTTGGTAGCACAAAGAAAAGGAATACAGATTGACCAGAACAAAGCGCAAAGCCAATCATTGCAGCCAGGCCTCCGACAAAGTAAGAAAGAATTGCAGAAGTTTCTTTGGAATCAGGTTTACTTTCCTTCGAAGGTTTATTTTAAGCACTGCAGGAAAAACTAAAGTTATTTTCTTCCTGTTTAAGGCTGAAAAGCTGAAAGAAGAATTCGTGTGGTCAGCCAGAGCATCAAAATTGCTTTGAAGGTTAATCAAAGCCTACTTGGCTACCCTCAGTGCTGATGCCACGAAAGGGACAAAAGCGCCTTGAAGTTGTAGCATTTAGCTGGGCAGCAGAGGATTCATTGGGAGGCCCGTTCTTTAGCCCAAGACAAATGAAGAAGGCAAGAGCAACGCTATTTTATTACCTTAGTAGGTTTTTAATTCTTGGGTGAATGTAAATATTCAGCTGTTGAAAAGCTGTGTCTTGCTTTGTATTTTTGCTGCAATAAAATCTAGATTTATCTTTTGCCTACAACTGTCTTGGTAATTGCAACCAACGCAGATTTGGTTAAATATATTGTTATCTAGACCAAAATGTTGAGGGGAAGAATTGGCAAAATGATACTTGCCTTATCAGATTTTCATCTAGAATATGTCCCTCAAGGCAAGATAAAAGGGCAGGTTTTAAGCCAATTCTTGGCAGATCATCCATGCTCAAACAGATGAGCCAGGAGGATAATGGGAACTTGGTATGGCCCAGTGTTGAGCCATGGCAAATGTGGTTCGATGGGTCGAAAAGCAATGGGTTAATTGATTGGTATTGTAATGCAAGTCTCCCACAGGGGACAGAAAACTACCACATCGGTTTTTAGAGTGATGAAGCTATCTGTTCCAATATCCAGGGCTGATATGAAGCCTTAATTGTGGACTAAAGAGAATTCCTTATTGATTACAAGTATGCAGTTGACTATTCGGAGATTTCTCAATTGTGGTAAACCAAGTTGGAAGGAATTTTCAAAGTGTCAAAGCATAAGTATCTTGCATTATTATGTTGTTTGCATTACATTTGCTTTCCCTCAGTTTCAAATAGCAAATGTACCCCTGTTCCAAGATTCTTGAACAATGAGAGCAATGATTGTGGCTCAAGAGCTTCGAACTTCAAAGAGAAGGGATAATACCCAAAGGGGACATAAGCGCAAACAACATATCAGAAGATTAATACAAACCTTTGAATAAAAGGAATGTGATCTTGGAAGTCAATGCATAATGACTTACAAGAACAAGATTAAGAGGCATCCAATAATGCAGTACTTCGGCTGGTCCCCCATCTTCGAAGGCCAGTAGAAAAGTCAAATTGGCAGGTTACTGCAATATATGATATATGGGTAATGCTCTCTACCAAAAGGGGGGGAGATGATGGCTTTATTGTTAGAATGTCTAGGCCCGAAAGAAGCATTAACAGCCATGGCTGAGGTTCATGAAGGCATCTGTGGTGCTCATCAACTTGGATGTAAAAATGAGGTGGTTGCTTTGAAGGCATTCCCCTATTATTGGCCAACCACCTTAAAGACTGCAATAGGAATATGCAAGGGGGTGTCAGGCATGTCAAAAGCAATGGCACAATAAGGCACGTGCCCATAGCTGATCTACATGCAGTAGTGAAGCTTGGCCATTCAGAGGGTGGGCCTATGGATATGATGGGAAATACACCCACCTCTTCGAAACATCATTGTTTCATTCTAGTGCCACTGACTACCTTCACTAAATGGGTCGACTAAGCCATACAAGGCTTGTAGACCAAAAGAGGTTATTGGTTTTATTAAAAGATTTGATCCATAGATTTTGGCATCCCGCAAAACCATAACAGTTGATAATGGAACTGGTGTATGAATGGAAGAATTGGTGGAAGTCTTTTGTGGCAGAATTTTGGAATTAGTCTGTAATTCCACACCCTATTAATGCACAAGCTAATGGTCAGCTGAGTCATCCAATTAAAGTCCTTGAAAAAGGAATAAACAAAAGGTTGTGGAATGAAATTCCAAGGGATTGGCATAACCTATTATTTGGATGTTCTGTGGGCATATTAGAACCTCAACCGAGGTCAAGCACAGGAGTCACTCCCTATGCCTTTGGGTGTTAATGGACATGATGCAGTCTTACCAGTAGAGATTATGTTAAATCTTTGAGAGTAAAAGATGTCAAGATCAATTGAATCCTGAACAAATACCCATCAAAGTAATGTGCGTAGAATTAGAAGCATAGATGAAGCCAGAATTTTTTGGCATTAAAATGCATTCTTTCCAAAAAGAAGAAAAGCAGCCAAGAATTATAATAAGAAAGTCAAACACATTGGCTTTGATGAAGGTGATTTGGTAAATGGAAGACAATACTCCCAATTGGGAATTAAAAGCGCCATAAGTTTGGCAAATGGTCACCCTAACTGGAAAGGAAACGCATATCAAATTCATAGGGTTCTGCTTTTGGAGTCAGTACCATTAATTTAATTTGAAATGGTTATGTACATCCCAAAAAGAATTAATGGCAGATATTTAAAACCTTTATTTTCCAAACCATGTGGGAAAACACAAGGGATAGAAGTGAATACCGATATGCAAAAACACAAGTTGCTTCAATGATAATACAAAAGATTGTGCTTTCATAAAGAATGCAAAGTACATTGTGCCACAAATTGGCGTCAAAAAATCAATTTACAATGCTTTAATTGTTTTTTGTAC
>NW_021038396.1:0-12443 GCF_004153795.1 Camellia sinensis | reverse complement strand
AATGTGGTTCGCATGGCCATTCAAAGCACACAATTGGTCTAGTTGAATTGGTGTTGTGATTTAAGTCACCACAGAGGAAATAATGAAACCACACATGGTTTTTCAGAGATTTGATAGAAGCTTACTTGCTCAAACAACCAAGCTGAGTATGAAGCGCTTGTGATGATGGGACTTGAGATATTTATACGGATTATAGGTCTCACTAGTAGCTCGCTGTTGATAATATTTGGAGATTCTAATTGTATCAACCAAGTAAAAGGAATTTTAAATGTCAAAGTGCAAGCATGTTCCATGATTATTTGGCTCATTGCATCTTTCTTTCTCCGTTTCAGATACGCCAAGTTGAACTTTATCCAAGATTCATTTAATCACAAACCCAACTGATGTAGTCAGAGGCTTCGAAATTTCAGAAGAAGGATGACACCCAAGTAGACATAAGTCCAGGCAACCAATTCAAAAATTAATACCACCTTTGGCGTAAAAGGGGTTCTGGAGAAGAATAACCATAATAACTTAGAAGAGCAATGATTACGAGACATCCAATCATCAATATTTGACTGGTCCTTCTTCAAAGGCCAGCAGAAACTGATTAAATTACACTCAATGCAATTATAAGTCATATGGGAATGCTATTTAACACAATGGGGCAGATGGGTTGCTATTGGATTCTAGGGTCAAAAGAGGGCAGATTGGACTGCTCATGGGCTGTACAGATGAAGGCATTTTGTGATTTGCCCATCAGACGCTTGTGTGAAGATGAGGAATGGCTGCTTTGAAGCATCCTATTATTAGGCCAATTATCCTTAAGGATTGATAAGATGCAAAGAGATGTCAGGGCGTGCCAAAAGCATGGCTATAAGACATGTGCCAATAATTCAACTTTGCATGTAGTTGTGAAGTCCATGGCCATTTTAGGATTGATGGTAATGGATATGATTATAGGAAAATATATCCATCATCTTCGAAGCACCATTATTTTATTCTAGTGACCATCTAGATATGTTTTAAATTCAAAATATGAGGCGACCTACAATAGCTTACTAACTAATCAGGGCTTCCATACAGATTTCAAGCCAAGGTGTTTTGAAATAATCTAATATACTCTGAGGTATTTAACTTAGACTTTATGTATAAGAAATTCCAAACCATTGACGTTCTAGGACCTATTTCCATTGTCTCAGTTTGGTCTCTAGAACTCACTACAACACAATCAGTTGCTATACTGGACCGCCTAAAAGTCATCTTGGGCATGACAGCACAAAGGAATCACCTTCAAAGGATTTAGGTCTCCTAGACCCAAAACAACAAAAGCAATGCTTAATGCGCCTAAATACGGAAATGCAAAAAAAGTGAAAGGTGGACCAAGCTGAGCTTAATGCCAACCGCGAAAAGGAGTGGAAGGTGACAAGCTAAGTGCACGCAATGTGAAAAGTAAGTGTGAACAAAGCCTGGGCACAGCAATGCGAAAAAGGGTGAAGTGTGGACAAGCCTAAAACACACATAATACAAAGAGGGTGAATTAGCAAGACCAAACTACATTTTCTGGCAAAAAGGAGGAGAGTTCCTTGCAAAAAGCGCGTGAGGGTTAAAGCCAAACTATGTTTTCCATGCACAAAGGTGACGGTCAGCTAAACTAATTTTCCATGCAGAACGGGTGAGGGTTCAAGCAAACTACGTTTTCCATAGATAAAGGTGAGGGTTCAAGCCAACTACGTTTTGTACACAGAAGGGGTGAGGATTCAGCCAAACTACGTTATTACGCAGAAGGGTGAAAGGTTTAAGCCCAAACTACGTTTTACCATGAAAAGTGGTGAAAGCGATGCTGGGGTGTGTTATGCGTCTTAAACATTAAAGGGGCAAAAGCTTTTTGGAACCGATGTATGAATTGTCTAGTTCAGGAAAAACATAAGCACATTTTTTAAAAAAATTTTCTCGGGGAGCGATGTTCACGCAATTTCAACATTTCTGAAGTTGAAAGCAACTTCAGGATACTCCAATTTTCCCTTTTTCCCTTTTCTCTTTTTCTTTTGCTGGTAGTTCGAAACCTATGTAGCTTCTTATAGGTCCTTATTATGTTGTTTTTTGAAAAACTGTGTATTATTCTTTTTGTAAAACTATGATCGGGGTTGACCTTGCAGTTTTGAATAAAGATTCTATTTTACACATCATGTCGGGAAATGTGACAGCACTTGGCACAAAACAATATTCTGAAATTGAAAATTGAACATGATTCAGTTTTTCAATGAGTTCTTAATCGATATGAGCCTAGACGACAAAGTAACAAAAATACAAACTCAGCAAAGAAAGACAAAGTAAAAACACCTGAAACAACATATTCACACTTACCACGAACTCAAAACGATTCAAACCAAGAATCAGAAACAAAAAAACTACAAAACACAACACTGGATGCCAAACTGTTTTGGTTTGACAGTTGGCTCAGACTAGCTGAGACTTGATGGCGTTTGGACGTTTTCCACCATACAGGAGACCTCTCGGTCTGCAGAAGTTCACTACTTCTTCAGGTACTAATTTCCATCCTTTATTATTTATGATTCCCACATACTTTTGCACTCAATCTCTATTTCTCTAAAAGCACTTCTATTCTTGTTTTTTCCTACTCAACGGATCTCTCTCTTTTGCCATGGCTCAACATTGACCATACCAAGATCCATTATCTCTTGGTTTTCTGTTTGACATGGATAATCTACCAAAAAGTAAGCCAAAACCTGGCCTTTTATTGCTTTTTAGGGAATATATTCTAGATCAAACTCTGATAGAGCTAATATCCATTTGTCAATTCTTCCTCTTAGCATAGGTCTAGATAACATGTATTTAACCAGGTCTGTGGATGTAATTACCAAGACAATAGTAGGCAAAAGATAATATCTCAATTTCATTGCTAGAAAGTATAATTCTAGGCACAGCTTTTCTACGACTGAATATTTACATTCACAAGAATTTAAAAACCTACTAAGGTAATAAACTGCTTGCTCCTTGCCTCCTTCACTGTCCTGAGCTAGAAAAGCTCCTAATGAATCTTCTGTTGCAGCAATGTATAGCTTCAAGGGTTTATCTCTTCTTGGTGGCATCAACACTGGATGCTTGGCCAAGTAGGCTTTGATTTCTTTGAAAGTAGCTTGATTCTCAACTGTCCATACAAATTCTTCTTCACTTTTTAGCTTTAACAAAGAAGAAAATACTTTAGTTTTCCTTGCAGTGTTTGAAATAAACCTTCGAAGGAAATTAACCTGACCAAGGAATTTTTATAATTCTTTCTTACTCGATGTAGGTTTGGCCTCAATGATAACTTTGGCTTTATTTTGATCAATCTGTATTCCCTTCGTGTGCCCTGCATACCCTAACAAGTTTCCAGCTGATACACCAAAAGCACATTTAAGAGGGTTGAGTTTCAACTTGAACTCTCTCATTCTGTTGAAGGCCGCTATCAAATGAACTAGGTGCTCCTCCATGAACTAGAATTTCACAACAATATCATCAATGTAACACTCTAACTATCCTCCAATGGGATCATGGAAAATAGTGTTCATTGCCCTCTGATATATTGCTCCAGTATTCTTCAATCCAAATGGCATCTTGACCCATTCAAATGTGCTAATATTTCTAGGACACCTGAAAGCTGTCCTGTGGACATCCTCCTCTGCTATGCAGGGTCATAACCAGAATGCTTATCCATCATAAACAAAATCTTGTGTCCTGCTATGCTATCTACCAACAAATCAACAATAGGCATGGAATACTCATCTTTTTGAGTTGGCAAATTTAGGTTTCTAAAATCGATGCATACCCTCATTTTGCCATTTCTTTTTACCACAGGCACAATATTAGACAACCATTCAACATACCTGGTTGTTCTAACAAAGCCTGCTTTATGGAGCCTAACAATCTCCTCTGTCACCTTTTGAACCACTTCAGGGCTCATCCGTCTTGGTTTCTGCTTACGTGACCTAAATTAGGCTTCACTAGGAGCCAATGTTCCATTAATGATCTGTCCAACCTAGGCAGTTCATTATAAGACCAAGCAAAAAAATCATTGTATTGTTTAAGGACAACCAACAACTGGTTCCTGTCATTAGGATCTAACCAACCACTGATATAGGTAGGTTGTTGTGCTGAACCTTCACCTAGGTTGACTTATTCCAAGGGATCTTGCACTTAGGCACTCACTGATGTTTCCCTTTTTACTTCTTCTATCTTCAAAGCAACTATTTCATCTGGCTCTATGTAGACGTCCCCGAACGTCCCGGGAGGGAAATCTCGTTTTGTTCATTGGGCTCACTACAGTTCAGGGCTCAAATGTTACGATCCTGTATCTAATCTCGCAGAGTGCAATGCAAGATCGATGAATCATCAAAGAGTCCAAATCTGGCAAATCGTTTTTTAAAACAGATTTTTTTTGAAAGAAATGCCAAAAATAGACTGCTTTGGAAGATACAGAGTCGCCACCTAAATATTTTATTTTGGGAGAATTTAGGAAACCCTGACTCGTGCCAAAGGCCACGTGTCCGTCATCACCAAAGTTACCTCAGCTCGAGAACTTGGGTATGATTGGGGAAGGTCACTTCGTGAACACCCCCGCTCGCCCGATCAAAGATCGGCCTCTACTAACCATGATATCAAGTTTTGAAAACATTATGCATTCTTATTCCGGTTATTAGCCTAGATTTACTACGTGATGCGCACAGCATACAAGTATAGACTTGATCGCAACACATCTCATGTTTGTTTATTTTGAAAATGGTTTGATGGTGCTACCCACAAGTAGGCTAAGATGTGGATTTGCCACCCTCGGGTGGGCTTAGAAAACGTGATGGTTTGCCACTCTCAAGTGGGCTTAAAACTCACAGTCAATGCATTATTCCAATTCAGATAATCCAACCTTCACCCACAGGCATTCAGGCAGGTATATCACATAAGCACATAGCCTCATGGTAAGCATGCTATCATGGCAGTCACACACACACATGCAAGGATGCTAAAGCATAAACACTTACCGAGTACTCCAAGCCAAAACAGAAGCTATGTTAGAAATCCATGCAGGATCCTAACTATGTCGAAATGCCTAATGCAATACATTGCAGGAATGCAACTACAATAGGCTCGGCTATTCTAAAGTGACATGTGAAATGCTACAACTAACAAGCATTCAACTCGGAATTGAAATACAATGCAGTTAGTATGATTGTGCCGAGCCCCGGTGCTTGCAAGACAGATAAATGAATGGCAAACATGCTGTCCATAAGTATGCTAATTGAAACATGCCCTAAACTAACCATCATAAGCTGGTAAATAAAAGGGAGAAAGACGTGGGGTTGGAAGACATACATCACACGCACGCACACTTATTACAACAATTGGCCCTCTCTCGGAGGGTCTGAAAGAATATTACACAACCAAAGTAAATAATGAATTATTACACAAAACTAATTACTTAACAAATGAATTAGGTAAGCAAAGTAAACTAGCATGCTCTGCTACGTGCAATGGACTGCCTCAGCTCTATTGCAAATGATGAAGGATGCATGCATACTCAGGTCGCCTTGTCAGGAAATTCCATCGCGACACCTCGCCTCGCCTGTCGCCTCGCCTTTGTTTGCAATTGATCTCAGAAACTTGCACAAAGCTCCAGAAGGCTGAAACTCCACCTTGGGAAGGCCACCGACCAGTTATTAGCATGGGGGACCACCTTCCGACCACCCTTTATGGTGGAGACCAAAGAGGGTGGTCGGCCTGCCAGAAAATCTGGTCGGTCGACCAGTTTCCACCTCTGGTTTCTGGTTTTTCTGCAACAAAGGCAAGAGAGAGAAAAGGCAATGTATTTTCAACAAATGTGTGCATGACCACTCTCCCCATCCTTGCACAAGCTCAAGAGAGTGTAGTCCTCGATCCTCGTGCCACCAATCACGCATCTCGATGCATGATGGCCGAGAAGTCAAATTGCACAACTCGATGTGAAATGAATGCACATATAAGCAAGTAAAGCCAACAACTCCATCATGGACAATCAAGAGTGTTGACGACTGAGAATCGAGGCACGTTTCGTCACTTGGAGTATGAAACGTCCCTCGTTTCCCGTGTTCGGACTAAACCCTACTCCAAACACAAAACAATGAGATGGCATATACAATGCGGCTAACATGCAACCCTAAATGCAATGCAACCTAATCATGCTGGTATGCGAGGGATGATATGCACGCATGCAATTAGCATACACAATGATATGAACCTAGAATGGCATACTCAATACACATGAGCCATATGGCATACACAATGCACACATACGAAGATGGACATACACAAAGACATAACCAAAGCATACACAATGCAATGGTCAAACGTGCAACAACATGAGCTAAAGGGCATACACAATGCAAGATGGACTTAAACCAATATGAGTGGACCTCAGCTACACTCAAATCAGTGGCCATATGATGGAAATGAGACAACCGAAATACATGCAAACATGTACGGATACGATGGACAGATCCTAAGGCACAACGTGCAACTCTGACTAAGCATGGCAAAGGATGAAGTATGGCATGCAAACACACATTTTCCAGCTATAAAACATAATGTACAATGGTCCCGAATCATACAAATATGTCACACAATGCATGCAAGATGGCTCGAATACCGAAACTAGTGAAGCGGGTTACACTAGAGGTACACAAAGCAATATATAAATGGCAAAACTAGCCCCAAACAGACCCTAGGCAGGTCTGAAACAGTGGGAAAATGGCCCAAAATGATGACTCAACATGCAAAGAAACGAAGCTCATGCAATGATCCGAAAACAAGGCATTTATGCACAACTCTCAAACACGTTTAAAGAGTGGAAATCATGGAAATATGGCATTCATAGAAGCTCTGAAATATGATGTATAATGACCCCAAAGCATGAAAACACCTCAGTATATGCATGCAATAGACCTCAAATCTCAAAGCTAGGCATGGATATTGAACTACAAGCATGCAAAACAAGCATCATTCGACCATGAGACCTAAAAGTAGAGTTAAGGAAGTCCAAAACATGCACAAAATCAGTTTAAGGCATGGCCAAAAAGTGCTAACATGAAGGGCCAAAACAACATGCAACATAGGCTAGTAAGCATGGTTTACACTACATGTATATGAAGCACATGAGGGGCCACCAAACCAGCCAAAAATAGAAACATGGCATGCCAAAATATGACCAAAAACCCACTGAAACTCAGTCAACACATGTTAGAATGAAGTGTTCCTTTGAAAGGACAATGAGAGGATTGTTCTACACATGTATGATGGACACACAAAATGGAAAAACTACCTCTAGATAGAGGTTATGAGGGCCCTAAAACACACTAAAAAGGGCCTAAAATGAGTCTAGGAAGTATGCAAGTAAAGGCCCCTTTGGAAGGCCTTGAAGAGGATTACTTTACACATGCATAATAGACATTCAACATGGCAAAAAGGGCTCTAGATAGAGCCTATGAAGGCTAAAAAACTCACAGAAAGTGGCCTAAAATATGGCTTTGAAACATGAAAATAGGGGCTCCTTTGTAAGGCCAACAAAGCTAGTAAACCAAAACAAGGGGTGAGAGGGTCACCCCTCTCTGATTTTGAGGCTCAAAAGCACATGTTAGCCACTGAAAATCCGCTGGATTTCAGTGGCTAAAAGGCCAAACCAAGGCCAGCACAAATGCTCTAATGCATAGCTCAAAACAAGACGAAATGAAGCATGCAAGGGAGCAGATGACCCCCAACAGAAAAATTGCCTTAAACAAACATGTTTAGAAGCTCAAAAAAAGACTTTTTTCAGTTTATGAAAAAGCCTAAATATGCTTGCAAACTAGGCTAAGAGATGAAGCAAAATGAAGATAAAAAGGGGGAAAGAAGTGTTACCCTTGTAGAGAAGATAACCAGCAACTTCTGGACCAATGTAGCAAACCTTCAACCTCTGAGAAGCAGCTCCAAGGTGCTTAGAGTGATGGTGGAGGTGTTAGGATAGGAGGTGGTGTATGATGGTGCAATAACAATGGAGTTTTGAAGGCCAAATGGGAGAGATACCAAGGGAGAGTGTATAGTTTTTGCTCCAGCAATTTCAGAACCCTTGCAATGGAGAGGGAGGGCTTCCTTTATAGAGAGGAGAGGCTAAAGCTTCTCCAAGAAGCTTCAAGGCTAGGTCAAACATCCTCCATACATGTGTATAGAGGATGCACTAAATGCCTCCCAGCTGGCACAGTTGGAACACACTCAGAGACACAAAAAAGCAGATGGCTGGCCGACCAATTCAGGTGGTCGGCCAACCACTCCCCTTGGTCGGTCGACTAGGTTCAAAAGGGTCAAGCTTGAAAGGTGGTTGGCCAGCCCATATCGGTGGTCTCCCAGGTGAATGCAACTCAGTGGTGGTATGGGAGACCAGAAGTTGTGGCTAAAAAGTGAGGGAGACCACTTACCTGTCAAAAAAAATCGGCCGACCGGAGAAAGGTGGTCTCCAAGAAGAAAAGTTGGTCTCCCACCCTACTACCACCTTCCTAGCAATGAAACTAGGGTCCATTCAAAAAATAAACCCACACCGATGCGAAACGAAGGTTCGGGGGCCAAAACGCGCAGCCGGGGGCCCCGAAAACTGACTATTAAGCATCGAAAGTGGCATGCGACCACGAAGGTGGTCTCCCGAGCCACAGTGTCCCTCTAAGGAGAGGAAACAAGGTGTGTTCCAAAAACCAGAGCAAACGGAGGTAGTTAAGCGGTCCCGAACCAAGGCACACGGCCGACGGCTCCGAAAATCGAAAACTAGTCTCCAAACGGAAAAAATGCCCTACGACCACGAAACGTAGCCTACGGCCACTGAGAGATGGTCTATGAGACCTCTCCCTTCCTTCAAGAAGAGAAAATAAACAAAACAGAACCTGGTTCGCAAACCGAGGCAAGACACGAAAAGGTTCCGAAGCCCGGAGGCAAGGCTCTCAGCCGAGACTTTTCAACCTCAAAACGAGCACAATATGCAACATCACCGAGCGCTCAGTTGGTGACGTCTGAGTCTTAAGGTTGGTCAAAAATGGGGTGTCTACACTCTACCTTTGCCCTTTCTAGTTCAACACCCCTACTCTCTTCTTCATAGACAAAATTTGTCCACAAAGCCTCTTCTTCCTGTATCTCCTGGACTTTCATTTCAATGTCCAATGCATAGTACCTTCCAAGAGCCAAACGTTTGGCCTTTTGTTGCTCCTGATTACAGCTAATCATCATGGCTTCTCTCTCTTTTTCTTGCACCTTCTAAACTATTGACTCTACGTCCAATGCTAAAAATTTGATCAAAGCCGAGGGTCTGGCTTCTTGGTCTTGATTCTTTTGCCTACAACCAGGCATCATTGTCATTTTTGGTGATGAACTCTTCATCAACACTCTCTTATACTAGATGCTTCAACTGTGTTACTTCCTCATCAGTCGTCACTTCGACTGTTCCATCAGATTTCCTCAGCACACTAAGTGGTACCCCCCTTCAATGTATAGCTTGGCCTCTGCAAAATCCACACAAGCAATAAAATGCTGTGGGCCTGCATTGATCTCTTATGTTTCCCCATTGCATAGTGTTATCATTATCTTCTGATGTAGAGACGAAGGCACACATTTGTTGGTGTGGATCCCAGCCCTGCCAAGCAAAGCATTGTATTTGGCATTGTTGTCTATAACAAAGAATGTTGTCATACAATCTCTGGTTCCTACACTCAAGTTGATAGGCAGAATGCCTTGGGCCATCTGCGTATCCCCAGTAAAACCAGCAATGGTTGCGCATGTTGGGATTAACCTAGGGTTTCTTTTCCCCAACTTCTTCAAAAAGGACCTCAGAAGTAGGTTCAGTGCTGCCCATTGTCCACTAACACTCTATTCATCTGTATCCCATCAAAGTAAGCCTTGATGGACAAGGGCTTAACATGCCGGGTCATGGATATTGTAGGGTATTTGAAGGGATATGAGAGGTTAATGCTCACCTCCTCACTTTCTTCATCAGTTTCCATGGCGCTTGGACACTTCAGATTCATCTTAAACCATGCTGGTCTGTGAAGCCTCACTAGAGATTGGAATGGGTCATCTTCCTGACCTTCTTGGTTTTCCTCCTCAACTTGGAACTCCTAAGGCAGCACATAAACCATATTAACTGGTACTAAAGAGAATGAGCCAAACTGTACCATTGGCTGTGTTTGCTCTCCTTCTATGTTAATTTGCTTGATGCTTGGGAACCATCCTCCATACTGCATTCCAGCACCTCAGTGCTAGAAGGTTCCTTCAAAGTAGTTTGTTTATGATCTGCTTCTATTGGCTTTTTAACCAGGAAGGTCTATTCAACCATGAAAGCCTCGAACATTTCATCTTCAGCCAATTCCTTCTCTTGGCCTAGTTCAGCCTCTCCATCTGTCTTATCATCACTCTCAATCAAGGCCTTTTCAAAGACCTGCTAGGATGGATTCTTTCTTTGACTTTTAGTTCAGCATGAACCTTAGCCAATTTCTCTCTACTGACACCCTCTTAATCTTAGAACCAGGCCTTGAACCTTCTCTTTTTCTATCTGGCCTTTTGACTCTACCAAGGAAGTACTTTCTCCACTTTCTTTCAGGTCCCTCTTATACTGGGTGTACCTTCGCTAGATCTTCCTCCTTTGGGACCTGGAAATAACAAGAACCATATGTGGTTCCCTTGTTTGGGGGTTTTTTAGTAGAACCCATTTAATTTGGAGCCACCAAAGGAGGCTTGATCATCCTTCCCTTGTCTCAAAAGCTCTGGCTTTGGGCAGGTATTACTTTAGGTTTGTTCTGCATGACAAACCAATCTGAAACCCTACGGACCCATGAACCCAGTTCTAACTGCTGGGCCTATTACTCATGTTTCAAAATCGACTTCGAAGCAATTCTTGAGGCCAATCACTAGGCTTGTTTCCCTGTCTTGAGCCAAATTCAAGCTTTCCTTCAGGCTAATTTCCCTTCCTGTAAAATTAGGTGGCCTGGTTTCATGCAGGGGTCTCTTTCCCTTTGATTGAATCCTGGTGTCTGGTGGGCCAACCAGGGATGAATGCTGTCTAGGACCAGTCGGATATGGCCTTTTGTTGTAGGTGTTGGCTGGTTTTCGTCTTTCTGCATATCCTTGTAATACTGCTTCCTACCAATTTGGCCCCTACAGCCATTTGTAACTCATCCTCATATGGGACACATCCTCTGCACTACAATTGCTTTGAGAGAGTCATCATCCAATGTTTCCTCGCTGGAGCCACCCCTTTGTCTTGTAAAGCTTTGCCCACCAGTTGGTGAGCTTCTTGTGTCCTTCTTGAAGGCAACCTGGCAAGTAACATGCATCCGCACAGTAACGTCCTCCAGTTCCTTCAAAGAGAGGTTTTGGAAATCTAGGATGCCAACACTGGCTGCTGCTCTCCAATTTCTGGAAATGGATTGGCATCAATTCCCATGTCATTTTCAGTCTTGGTTGGAAACTTTAACCTTCCCTTCCAAATTTGCTCTTGGATCCTATCTCGAAAAATAATGTAGTTTTTAGTTGACTGGGACCAAAAATTATGCCATCTTGTAGTATAATTTCCCGTTAAGTTCTTCAGGAGTAAGTATCTTAACTCTTTTTGGTAACGTTAAAAAAATATGCTGCAAGCAAATGATCAAAAATGTCATCTAATTTGTAATGTCAAAATAATACTTCCTATGACGGTCTTTCTTTTTAAACTGCTGGTCTATTGTAGCGTCTTTCTGGATCAATGCTTCACAGATCATAGCGTCTTTCTTTTAAACTAGTCTGACCATTAGTTTGTCCATTATTTTGCCATAGGTTTGTTTATCTCGAGCCATCTATGCTGAAGGGAATCCACATTCTCTTCAGCCTGTCTTAACGACTGTTGGTTGTTGAAGTTCATTCGATCCAAAAACGATGTTGCCAATCTTTCCATTGTATAGATTAGTTGCTACCCATAGCATCTACTAGACCTCCTCATGGATTCATCTGTTGGGTAGAAAGGACAGTTGAGGTCCAGTTTCATGGCCCTGTCCAGGATGTTGGACATGCGTTGCATATTCTGAAGTGCTGGCTATTCAACCATCTGTGGAGGATCTGATGGATAGGTCACCTATAGGATGTGATATTACATATCCTTTGGGTTAGGTACTTCTACCTCTCCTTCCACAGCTTTGAAGGTTAATTGTGTAATTTAAAGCGAGCCAGCAAGGATCAAAAAGTCCTTACAGAATTTTAATTGCCAATAATTAGCAGACGATTATGTTTGAAATTCTTTCAGCCTCAATAAAAGATGACTTTTACTAGTGGCTTGTTTTAGGAGAAACTTATAAATGAGCACAGGTACAAAATAGTTCAGAAACTGAATTTCATTAAGTAAATAAGAACTTACAATGAAAATGAACCCCAGCCCCCCCCCCCCCTTTTAAAAA